>PVIH01013843.1:0-56514 GCA_004025045.1 Sigmodon hispidus
CACATACACACACACCACACACACATCACACACACACACCACACATATACACACACCACACACACATCACACACACACACCACACATACACACATATACACACATATCACACACACATACACACACACCTCTTATAAACAAAACAAAACCAGCCAGGAGAGAATGTTGCCATTTATCTTTTTCCAACTATCTTGTCTAACAGGAGCCTCTTTGGCCCTGTGTTAACTATTCGTTTCCTGGCACTATGGAGCAGTATGACTATGGGGTCTAAGCACATGAAGGCTCACCAAGTGAGCTGCTTCCTCAGCCTGAGCTGACCTTGGCAGAGCAGAAGGAGAGCACATCCTTGCTCACCTTGGCGCATGCTCCTGCCAGTCTCCATCTGCAGGCTTCTCCAGTGTTCCAAGTGCCTGTTTCTCTCTGCAGATCTTCACCGACAAAGGACACCCCCGCTCCCAGCCTGTCCCTGTCATGCACTGGGTCTGGCTGTCTGGGTGACAACTTTAAGATACCAAGATGATTAGGATGCCTTTCCCCATCTAAGAAGGAAAGCCTGAGCTTCGGAGTGAGAAGAGAGCTGTCAGGACCTTTTCCAGCCCTGTAAGAGGGAAGCCCAGGCCTTTTACCTCCAAGCCCTGTGCAGCCTTCCTGAGAACAGAGGGGAAGTCATTCCTCAGAGCTACACACACATTGGATTATGGGAAGGTTCTAAAACCAACTTAGGAAAACACAAGACTGAAAAGTCTGATGCAAGCAGAAAATCAACATTTTGTAACTTCTTAATTCACGCTGTTAAACTCTATAATCCAACCCACTCAACTCCTGCTCAGATTTCTGAATCTTTTTTTTTTCTTCATTTTTTTGTTTTGAAATCCAAATTGTAGGGCATTCTATCCTTAAGATGCTTGTTTGTGGGTAGAAAGAGGCTGGGCTTGGATGTCAGACCTGAGTCTGACTCCATCGGTAACGAGTTACGAGATGCAGGCATGTCTCTTAACTATTTTGCATCCACTTCCTTAACAACAATGGGCAAGAACACCTACTCACAATGGCCACCGTGAAGCCAATGAGGAGGTGGTAGGTAAAGATTTAATATTAATAGGCCAAACAAATAGCATGACTCACAATTACTAGCTTCTTTCTCTACTATTTCTGATAAGAAATAGTGATTTCAAATGCCAAGTCTTTTAACCATAAACCCTTCTCATTCAGCAATTAAATTGGGAAATGGAACAGCGGGAAAAGCATTTGCCCTGTAAGCCTGACAACATGGGTTCCATCCACTGAATCCACACAAATGCTGAATATGGTGTGTGTAGCGTGTGTGTGTGTGTGTGTGTGTGTGTGTGTGTGTGTGTGTGTGTGCATGCGCGAGCATAACTACAGCACTGCCTGAAAAACTGACTTAGAAAAAGTATCCTTTGCCCTTCACATAAGCACCATAGCATGCACATACCACACACACACACACACACACACACACACACACACACACACACACACACACACACACACGGGGAGAGAGACCCCTGCACACACAGATACCTGAATAAACACACATATACATCTGCACAAGTATACATACAATGTAAAAACAAAAAAAGAGAGAGTGAAAAATATTAAGCAATGAATGTGTGTCCTGGATCCCCTGGTAGGGAAAGCATCCAGTAAACTGATAATTGTGTAAGTAACTGATTAGCAAAAACCAGCCTGGTGAATCCTGCTAGCTCTGTTTTCATTAGCTCAGTGTTTTTAGACAGAGTCGCATGCTGTAGCCCAGGCTGGCCCGGAACTCACTATGCAGCCCAGGTTGGCTGTGAATTCACAGTAGTCCTCCTGCCCTGGCCACTTGAATGCTGGGATTACAAATATAAGTCAGCACACCCTTAAGGGAAAGCACTTCTACCCATTGAGCCATCTTGCTGGCTCTCTATCTTCTTTCTCTCTCTTACACACACACACACATCACACACACAAAACAGTTGGAGTTTATTTAGAGACAAAAAGGTGCTTGGGAAGGAAGTAAACCACCCAAGAACATAGGTGTGGGCTTCTCAAGGGAGAGGCCACCTATCTGTTTCTTTTTGTACAAAAGGCAGTCTTCAAAAGCCCTGCTGTCACCTACCCTGAAATGGAGGAAGAATTAGGAGACAGAAAATTATGTTCTGGCCTGAAACTAAGTCTCACCTGCTCTTGGGAGGACAAAGATCCAGCGAAAGAGGGGTGTTGGCTCATATCCAGAATGCCACTCTCATTACACCAAAACCCCACGAAGAGAACGCCAGCTGGAAACCAGCCAGGTTCCTCCAGTGAACAAAACTGGAAATCTAAGGTGACCTCCTAGCATGTCTTAATTCTGAGCAAGTGCAGAAGAGTTAGCAAGCAAACATAGTGAAGATCTAGAGTAAGAATGCTCCTGAGTGCTCCCTCCAGGCTGGAGAGACTTGGGCAGCAGGGTACAGCGGGATGAGAACATGCCACAGGCATTTCCTGCAGGTGATACAGGCAGAAGTCTGCTGGAACAAGAGGATCTCCACCATGCAGGCTACATAAGGCATCCAGCCCTGTGTGAGACGTGAAGCCCCTATCTAAATAATAGAGACATAATGCTTTGAAGGACCATTATATATAGTTTTAAAAATTATTTATTATATATACAGTGTTCTGTCTGCATGTATGCCTGCAAGCCAGATAAGAACACCAGACCTCATTATAGATGGCTGTGAACCACCAGGTGATTGCTGGGAATTGAACTCAGGTCCTCTGGAAGAGTAGCCAGTGCTCTTAACCTCTGAGCCATCTCTCCAGCCCCCAAAAGACAATTACATTTTACGATTTAGTTTTATAGTGTGTGTGTGTGTGTGTGTGTGTGTGTGTGTGTGTGTGTGTGTGTGTGTGTGTGTGCTGGTGCTCGTGGAGGCTAGAAGAAGGTGTCAGATCCCTTGGAGCTGGAGGTACAGGTTCTTTGGAAGAGCAGTAAATGGTCTCAACTTCTGGATCTCTCCAGCCCCAAATGCTAAATCTCTACAGTGGAAAAGACTCAGGGATTAGGAGGTTACACTGTGAACAGCCAGCAGCTTGCTTTGCTTAGAGAATGGAGCCATTCCATCAAGTACCACAGGTGAGGCATACTCCTCAACAATGGTGCTGCTTGCTTTGGAAAGGATGGATGTCATCAAGCACTACAATGGAGAGAAAAATTCCAAGGCGACATATCAAGGAGTTAGCTCTAGAGCAGGGGTAGAGAGATAGCTCAGCAGCTAAGAACACTTTTGCTCTTGCAGAGGACCTGGGTTCGATTCCTAGCACCCACATAGTAGCTCACAACCTCTGTAACCCCAATTCCAGAGAGTCCAAGGCCATCTTCTGACTCCTAAGACATCAAGCCCGTATGTGGTACACATACATACATGTGGGCAAAACTCTCACACATAAAATAAAATGAATAAATCCAATTTTAAAGTTGGCTTTGGAAATCTAAGGAGTTTTACTTGTCCCACAATGCAACATTGTGCATTTTTTCCATGTGTAAGCCCCTAGGTTGTCATGACTATGAATGGGCATCAGGGACAATCTAAGTGGAGGGTGTTTTATTATTGTGATGGTTGTTTTTGTCAACTTAATCCAATCTACCATCACTGGGAAGAGTCTCAAATGGTGGCCCGTGAGCAGGTCTGGGGTATCAGATTGACTCAATTACATTACATGATGTGGTAAGACCCAGCCTAAAAGTGGTGGTATTATATGATATTTTGTTTGTGTTCTGACAAATAAAGCTTGCCTGGAGATCAGGGCTGGCCACTAGTTAACTAGAGACCAGGCAGTTACAGCATACACCTTTAATCCCAGCACTTGGCAGGAGGGATCAAGAAGATCAGGAGTTCAAGGCCACCCTGGACTACACAAGATTGAACCAGTCTAAAAGAGAAATAGATAGGGTCAAGTGGTGACGGCTCACACCTTTGATCCCACCACTTGGTATCTCACGCCTTTAATCCCAGCACAATTGGGAGGTAGAGAGAGAATCTTGCCCTCCCCCAATTTAGTCTGAGGAGTCCCAGAGGTAAGAAGTCTCTCTGGAGGCTAACTGCTCTGCTTCTCTGATCTTTCAGCTTTCACTCTAATATCTGACTCTGAGTTTTTATTAATAAGCAGGATTGCGTATCACCGTGGCACCGTTGCCTGGGCTTGGGGTGATGGGCTGTACAAGAGCGGGAAGATGAGCTGAGCACCAGAGGCATGCAGACATTTGTTTTTATCTCTGCTCTGAACTGTGGATGTGATTAACTGCTTCAAGTTCCTGTATTGACTTCCCCGCAAATGATGAAATGGACTGTAATGTTTCCACAGCCAGTTGCTTTTTTGTCACAGTGAGAGAAGAGAACCCAGGGCATCATACAAGGAACCAACAAGAAGAGAGAACCTTCCCATTTGGGGGCAAACACAGGCTGAAGGGATGTTTCATTTATCCTGTGGAGTTCCTGAGCCACAGGCTGCATTGTCAAAGAACACAAGACCACAGAGACTCTGGAACCTAGGGACCTTAGTGCTGAACTGGGCTGGTGAGGAGATGCGGGTTCTTTGACAGGTGTCCAGGACAAATCTCTCTTGTAACTCCCCTGCAAAATAGGCTGTACCATTGCACAGGTGAGAGGTATATACACCAGAGAACAGCATGAGTAGGACTAGTGGACTGGTCAAGCCCTTGTACCTGTAGGATCTGGGACTTCTATGTGGTGGAGAGACCAAGGACAGCTACTGTCAGCAATTCTCCCTGGGGAACAGGACCGAAAACACGTCCAGTTTGTGCTTGTTTGTTTGAGCAATCATGGGAGAGGACTATTGTCCCCTGTACCTGGCTCATTGATTCTGGTTATGTATCAAGAAAGGGTCTATGAGGGTCTCAAAAGATACCTGAGACCCAGTCTGGATTCCTCTCCAAACAAAGAAAACATCCATCAGGGCCACACAAGACCCTTTTGTTGTGTGAGTTTGACCCAAATGGGCCCTCCTATAGTTTGGACACAACTTCAGCCCCACCGAGGGTCCCCACTTCCTAGTTTAGTCTGGGGCATCATGGTGATACTCTGAGTGTACCTGAAGGAGCCCTCAGTTTCTGGCATCTCTGTAGAGGGCATAGATTCAGCTCTATGGTCCCAGTAGTGTGGGGAAGGGTAAATCATCTGGGGTGTTGGCTTGTGGGAGATGGTAATCTCAGGAACAGTGTTTAGAGACCAGAACACAGGACGCAGGTCTCAGGAAAAGAAGGGGACTTGGGACACAGGAGAGAGGCAGCTGGGGGTTGAGGACCCGGGTTCCAGGCTCAGCTTTGATCTTCGCGTGGCTGGTGATCTTGGGGCATCACTTTACTCCCTGAGGTCAGTCTCATTCTTTTATCCAGGAAACATTCACCAAGTGCTTTCTACAGGGTCTGCACACCACAATGTTCCAAAATCCTTGAGTTTTTGAGCACTCATGTGTATGCCTAAGAGGAAAATTCTACCCCGACCTCATGTGACAAGCTAGAGTCAAAACACAGGAACATTAAATAAATTGTATAAAATTACTTCCAGCCTATGCGATTAAGGCACTTAAGAAACAAAAATGAATTTGTTTATTTTTAAAAACATTATGTCTTTATTTATTATTATTATATAGATGTGTATATGAGCGTGTGTGAGAACGTGAGTGTGCATAGAGTGGGTGGAGCATGATGTCAGGCAGTGACCATTTTCTTCCACCTTGGATTCCAGTGATCAAACAATTCAGGTCCTCAGTCCCAGACAGCAAGCAGTTTTTACCTGCAGAGCCATCTCATCCACCTCCAAATGAATTCCTTTTTTTCTTTTTCCTTTTCCTGTTTTCTTGAGACAAAGTCTCATCAAGGCTGGTTTTAAACTTGCTATGTGAGTGAGCATGAGTCCTGCCTGCTGGGATCACGGGTGTTCACAATCATGCCCAACCCAAAGATGACTTTGTATTAAGTATCCCAAAATCTGAAAATAAAGTCCTAACTCTGAACCATTTCTGGTCCCCAAAACTTTCAGATAAAGACGCTCAGTCCATAGTCCAGTGAATTCCCATAATGCTGTTGCTGGTGAGCCTGTGGTGAACAGAGAACATTTCCGTTTTGTCCTCTCCCATTTCAGGCTATCACACCCTCACTTTCATGTGACTCAGATGAGGCTTTTGTTCTCTGAGGTCCCTGAAGGCCATCACTGAGCATGACTGAGTCACTACTCTGCATCCCGAGTTGGTGGGATGATGGCAGGCATCCAAACAATGATGAGGCCAAGCAAAGCTTCTTCTATGGGCACCAGAAAAATCACGGGCAGTCATGCTTTGCTATGATATATTTATTCCTGGAAATCACTGGAGGAAGTAAAAAGGCTCAAAAGAGGTTTGGGGTTTTGTTTGTTTCTTCCCCTGCACCTCTTTGTCCCAGCAGACGGAAATCCAGGTCAGGAAGGCAAAGTGCTGACATCCAGCTTTCCTCTGGATGGCGGAAAACAAAGAGGAAAACAGGAAAGTAAGGCAAGTTTTATCTCTGTGATTAGGCAGAGGCACAAGGGAGCAAGGCGGGGTGATGAGAATGGACACCTTTCTTTTGACTGTTATTGCTTTGAGACTGTCTTTCTGTTATGTCGTCCTGGCTGTCCTAGAACTTTCTATGTAGACTAGGCTGGCTCCCAACTCACAGAGATCCAAGTGCCTTTGCCTCCGGAGGCTTAAAGGCATACAACCCCATGCCTGGCTGTTGTTTGTTTTTTGAGACAAGATCTCAAGTAGACCAGGCTATACTTAAATTTATTATGTAGCTCCTGGAGTTGGAGCTACAGGTGGTTGTGAGCCACTCGAGGTGGGTGCTGAGCACCAAACTTGGCTCCTCTACAAAAGCAGAAAGCACCTTTAACTGCCGAACTATCTCTTCAGCTTCCTAAAAACTTTAAAAATCTTATATAAATCATAATGCCACCCACAATAAACAAAAAATGCTGTCCTAAGTGGGTTTAACTTGCTTAGAGTTAACATAAATACAACTAACATTTATGTAGGAAAAAAATATAGAAAAAAGGACAAAAGATGAAACCATATACCCATCATCTGGCAAAAACAGTGAGAATATTGATAGGCTGGCATGTCCCTAAATACGACCAGGTCAATAAAACTAGTGCATGGGTCCCTCCAATATAACCTTCTCAGAGAACTTAAGTATGTGCTGCAAAGGTCACAGTCCAGGGCCACATCAACTCCTGGTCACAGGCACCCTGAAAGTCACCTAGTCCACATTACCTGGGTCCTACTAGGATGCCATTCCATTCCTAACCTTTCAAACATCTGCATATACAGGAACCTGAAGCCATCTAAGGCAGGCTGGCCCTCAGGGTACTTTAAGAAACTATTTTGCTCTTGGGTATTTGGTGGTACTGGGATTGAACCTAGAGCCTTATATATGCTAAGGAAAGCATCATGTCACTGAGCTGCATCCCTAAGATGTCCAGGTTGACCTTAGCCAAGGTGCTATTTACTGTGCTAAATCTGTTATTTGGAAACCTCCATACCTTGGTCCAGCCCAAATTCTACCTTTTCATCTAAACTCATCCACTTTCTCTGTTATCCCAGAGGAGATCTGAGCCACCATGTGGTTGCTGGGAATTGAACTCAGGACCTCTGGAAGAATAGTCAGTGCTTTTAACCTCTGAGCCATCTCTCCAGCCCCCAGAGGAGATCTGAGATGGAGGCCAGGAACCAGACATCTCTACCCGAGTTCTCTCTGAAGCTCCACCCAAAGGGCTGCACCCAGGGTAACTCCACAGACCATACACCAGCAGACACTCCTCACCTAGCCAGGAGGAACACAGTCCAACCTTCTCTGGGAGCAGATAATGAAGTGGGCTTCCTCCCAGCTCCTGCCAGACACAGAGCAAAGCAGCCCCTTGAGTGCTGGGCAGGATATGGGCTTTAGAGACAAGTGTTCTTGCCTCATTTCTGCAGGTATTGGTTTTATAACTCCAAGTTATTAAACTTCTCTGTTTCAATTTCTTCATCTACAAAAATGAAAAACTACAGCAAGCCCCCCCACTTCATAGAAAAAAATGAAATAAGGCATTTCAAGGGCACAGCATAATGGCAATCTTAGCTAGGAGTTTCCCATCTTACCATGCTCAATTAAAACTCCTAATTAATTTTACCTTTATTAATTCATTTTGAACTTGAGTTGTTTTGAGACAGAGCCATACTCTATAGCCCAGGCTATTCTAGAACTTACTATGTAGTCCAGACTGGCCTTACACTAGAAGTGATCTTCCTGCCCCAGCCTCAGCTTAAATTCACTTCAAATTAATTTAAGAGATGTGATATTAATGTTAAGACATAATTTGATGGTTAGAGAGACGGCTCAGTGGGTAAAATGCTTGTTGATCAGCATGAGGGCCTGAGTTTAGATTCCGAGCACTCATGTAAATGCTGGGTCTGTATGGTAGCCCACCTGTAACCCCAGTAATAGAGAGGCAGAGACCAGACATCTCCAAGGCAAGCTGAGTATCCAGGCTAGCCAGACTGGTGAACCTGGAGCCAAGTGAGAGACCCTGCCTCAATACACAGGGTGGAGCAGAACGTGATTGAAGAGGACATCCATTGGCCACCTCTGGCCTCTGTGCTCAAGCATGCACATAAATACAAGTGTGTGCATACACACACACACATATACACACATACATACATACACACATACATACATACACACACACATACATACACACACATACATACACATACACACACACATATACACATACACATACACACACACACACTACAATGCCCCATAATTTAGGAAAAAACATTCTCACTATATATATAATAGAAAATAAACAGAGCTCATTTTATTTTCTTTTTCAAGATGTTGTCTACACATCAGTGATTCATAAATGTCCTTCTCCGCAAATCATCAAGAATGTTCTTGGTCCTTCCACAGATGTGTAGGTCCCAGAGGCTACAAGTTCAGTTCTTAAGTGACAGACAAATGATTCTCTCTAGGCTGCCAGGAGTTTCTGTGCAGTTGAATGCACACTGTGACCTCTGCAACTCAGACAGCAGCAAACGGCTCATCCACATTCCATTTTCCTTCTAGTCCCAAGGGGCTTCCTAAAATCAGCCAGGCTTCCAGAAGCCAGAGTTCCGAGCTCCTCAGTAATACATGTGTGACTAAAGGAGCATGGCTGCAGGGCGCTGAGCTCAGAGATCAGTACCAGCTTCCTGCCCTTTCCTGCTCTAGAGAACCTGGCAGTTTCTCCAGAAGCTTGCTGTCCCCAGAGTGCTATGGACCAGGGCAGCTGGGCTGACTGTCCCTGAATGCCCAACTCCTGGTCTCAGGACCGAAGCATGGCAGGTCTCTCTCTGTCAGCCCTAGGCTTTATCAAAATAAAAGCTACCCAGAAAACTTCCTTCAAATTGGGACCATGGTTAATAAGGTCAGTGGAACTAGCCTTGTTTGCTTTTGACCCATCTCCTCCTCACCAAGACAAACAAACAAACGAACAAACAAACAAACGAAAAAAAAAACCTCAAAAATTAGGATTGTGCAATTTTTAAAATTTAAATTAGACTTAATTAGTAGTGTGTGTATGTGTGTGTGTTTGTGTATGCAACACTTATGCTATGACTAGTACGTGGAGGTCACCGGACAACCTTCAGCGCCCATTCTTTCCTTCAGTGTGGTTCTGGGCATCAAACTCAGATCATGGAGCTTGTGCTAAAGCCATCTCACCAGGCTGCCCTCATTTTGTGTGTGACATGCATTTCAATTGTAGAACACTTGCCTAGCCCGGTATGTGCAAACTGGATTCTGTCAATAGTGAAAGAACAACATGGGATGAATGAATGAATGGATGGATGGATGAATGGAGGAGTCAATGAATAAGATTCCACAAACTCAGACATTAAAAAAACAAATCTAGATGGTGACCTGCACCTGTGTTCTTAGCACCTGGAAGGATGAAGCAGGAGAATCGTGAATTTGAGCCTGGCTTGGCTTCATGCTGCCCAGGGCTACAGTGAGGCACCCTGTTTAAAAAAGAAAATTCTGTGTTTGGGAGCGGAGCATGACACACTCTCCCCAGGAGCCAAATTGCTATTGTTCTCAATCCTTAACAGTGCTACTGTCCTCTGATCAGTAATTGTCCTTCTGGGAATTCATAACAAAACGAAGACAAAGGCATAAATGCACTCCATGGCATCTAACATCAAAAATTGAATATAAAATAAATGAAGAGTGGACTATGTAACACAAAAAGTACACTATCCTCTTACACTTGTCAACAATAAAGCATTAGCATCTTAACCGAAATCAGTAGTAACACATGAAACTCATGTTCAAAATGTACCAAAGGCTGCTCTAAATTGGTCTTTGGGTAAGGAAATATGAGTGACTTGTTTTCTTCTTTCTCTTTCCAGTTGGCCACCCATCCCGGTGACCATAGTGACCTTCAGTGCTTTATCCATCTTTGGTGTGGTATAGAGAGTGAACAGTCTCCAAGCATCACAGAGTTCCAGTCTAACTGGATGAGGCACAAGAAAAACCATCGCACCCACAGCGAATGCTGTGCTGGCTGACACAGGGCTTCTAACTCAGCAACTTCCCCAGGCAGAGAGATTGGGGGAAGGGTAGGAATGCCAGCGACCACAAAAACATGACAGGGTGGTGGCTTTGGCTCACACATGGCTGGGCAGAGCTAGGGTGAATGGGGCTTCACTCCCCAGAGCACGTGCTTTCAAGGTTTAGTCAAAGGGCAGGGGGTCAGGAAGCCAAGAGAAGGCCAGGGACAGATAATGTAAAATTATTTCCCAGCACAATGATTAACACGAGGTAGGTATGCTGTAAATCCGCATGGGTGGATGAGTGGATTGCTGGGCTGAGGGGAAGAGGTCAGAGAAACAGTTTATAGCAAAGACTGCAGGGAGCCAATGAGATGAGGAAAGGTCTCGTCACACATGCTCTGTACTCTCCCAGGACTCATAAATACTCCAGCGGAAAGAGGAATAGTTCCTGTAAAACCATTAGCAGTCAAGTCTGGATTTAAATGGCAGGGAATGATTACAGCATCCTGGGTCCACTCAGCACTAGCTAATGAAAGATGAACCCATGGTGACTAGGAGGAAAGAACACAGGAACAGCTTCCTGTTGCCCTAGGCCAAGAACACATCCTTCAGTCACAGAGGACTGGGCTTTCTAGTCTCCTTTGGATCACAAACTCTCACAGTGGAGGACTTTAATACTCATCTACTACCCACCACACACACACACACACACACACACACACACACACACAAAGAAAAGAGTGAAGCTCCTACACCAACAAGCTTCTCCCCCAAATCAGAACTTCCCAGTCACCAGTACACACCTACCCGACCACGTGGGACACTCCATCCTTCCTGGAAGCAACTGCCACACTGTTGCGGGGTGGGCTCTGTAAAGAAGTTCATTGCAAAGGGCAAATGGTCTTTTATGTGTGTGGGTGTGTGTGTGTGAGAGAGAGAGAGACAGAGAGAGATTTATGTGAAGGTCAGAACTCTTTAGCCCAGTCTCCTGCTCCAAACCTTTAGCTCTGAGGAATCAGGCTGTTAGGAATATTTGACCAGAGTTCAGTGTTTCTTAGGATGTGCTGTCTTTTCTCCTGGGTGAAGAATTGCTATGAAAGGTGACAAGCACACATTTATGTCCATCTAAAAGCTCCGGCTATTATTTGGAGTAGCTGGGCTGTTTCCCCTCCCCTTCCTGCCCCATATTGTATTTTGGCTTGACTCCGCAGGATCTTGTAACCTGATCCATAAACTGGGGTTCTTACACTCCCCAGCTGCCCACACTGTATCTCTGTTGCCTCCTAAATCCCTGTAAAGCCCAGATCAAGGAATAAAGACTGCTCTTCCCTAAACACAAACAAACACATCTGAGTAAAGACAGGAAGTAGAGTTTCCTACTCCTGCTTTAAAAGGTATAGTCCTGAGGAAATGGTCGGATGACTGAGTGGTTAGGAGCACCGTGTCAGTGGTTCAAACTCACTTGTAACTCAATTCTATAAGATAAGATTCCTTCTTCTGGCCTGTGTGGCACTCGCATGCATGTGTACATGTACACATACAGAGACAGACACATACACATAAATAAAAATAATTTTTAAAAATACTTATTTTCATTTTACAAACATGAATTTACCTGCATTTATTATGTACCACATGCATGCCTGGTAGCCACAAAAAACCAAAATCGGGTCAGGAGATGGTGGCACATGCCTTTAATTCCAGGACTCAGGAGACAGAGGCAGGCAGATCTCTGAGTTTGAGGCTAGCCTGGTCTACAGAATGAGTTCCAGGACAACAACGACGACACAGTGAAATCCTGTCTCTACCCCCCTTCTCCTCAAAAAGAAGAAAAGCCAAAAGAGAATATCAGATCCTTGAAACTGAAATTACACATGTGAACCACAATGTGGGTGCTGGGAACTGAACCCTGCTCCTCTGCATAGAGCAGCAGGTGCTCTTAACCACTGAGCCATCTCTCTAGTGCTCAGAATATTCTTTTTAATGTATGATAATAAAAAAATATTCAGTGAAACCTGGTGGTGCTCACCTATAACTGCAGCACTTGGGGAATGGAGGTTAAAAAACAAAAACAAAAACCAGAAGTTGAAAGCCAGCCTGGGCTATATAGAAGATTCAAGGCTAGCCTGTGCTATATAAGTCCCTATCTCAGAAAAACTAAGTTTATCCAAATCTTTGGCTAGACTTCACTCATCTGTTCAAAAAAAGTCAACTAAAGGATGTTTATGTGGGGCTAGTCTAGCCTTATCCAATGAACCTCTGCAGTATCACTTGATCTACAAAGTGATGGTTGAGGTAGTGAGATTCCAATAGGTCCTTCTGCTGCTGGTGACTGGGGATGCGTCTTTCTGGATGGGGAGGAATCTGATGACAGGTATGAGAAGCTCTGCAGAGTCACAAATGCTCATCTGCATATGAAATGTAGTTTACAGAGAAGCATCAAAACACCAAGGTGCAGCCAAAGCACCAGTACCTTAGACATCCAGCACACTGGTGTTTAAATCTTACATTGCTGGGGCTGGAGAGATGGCTCAGCGGTTAAGAGCACCCTCTGCTTTTCCAGAGGACCCGGGTTCGATTCCCAGCACCCACATGGCAGCTAACAACTGTCTGTAGTTCCAGTTCCAGGCAAACACCAAGGCAAATAAATAAAATAAAGTTTATTAAAAAAAAAAAATCTTACATTGCCCATATGTCCTCACTGTGTCCGTTTATGCTCAGGAGTTCAGCATGTTCTTAATAAAATGTCCTCAACTTTACTAGCACGACCACAGGCATACAAGAATGGCACTTACAAAACATGTAAAATTACCATGGAATGTAATATGGAATGTAAAATACTAGGGGGATTTTTCTAGAACCCTACTGGAGTGTGACAGTGGACACAGTGCTAGCCATTCGAGTTAATGAGTTTATTTTTCAAATTTTTATCAGTCTTCTAAATTAACATGAAAAGTAATGTTTTCAGTGTGACATCTGCATATATAATTATATATGCATATGTATATATTGGTAATTAAATATAATTACACCTTGTTCTTAGCTAGCCCCTCGTATCTCCCTCCCTCCCCCTAAACAGTCCCTTCTTGTCATTCTGCGTGTTTCATTACCATGTCTCCTCTCCACCCTTCAGACCTCTGGGTCCCCTCTCATAGTCCTGCTTCTATTTGCCTCTCACATATACATACGACTTTCATCTACATCCATATACTGGAGAAAACATGTAAACCACCTTCCTGAGTCTGACTTATTTACCTTAACACAGTGGTCTTCAGTTCTATCCACTTTTTCTTTAAATACCCTACTTTCAATTTTTTTCAGATCAGCCAAGTTCCGTCATGTATGCGCTCCACGTTTCCTTTGCTCTGGCATCTGGTGATGAACATCTAGGCTTGCTCCATAACTTAGCGCTAATGAATTCACTTTAAAAACACCTATCTTGAGGCTGGAGAGATGGTTCAGTGGTTAAGAGCACTTGCTGCTCTTCCAGAGGACCAGGATTCAGGTCCTAGTGCCCACATCAGGACCTTCACAGTAACATGTAACTCCAGGTCCCAGGGACCCAACACCCTCTTCTGGCTTCTCAAACTACCTCACATGCAAGGGATGTAATCTCATACACACATACATATCTCATACAAATACCAATAAAAATTAAATATGTATTTTAAATATTTAGGGATTTATTTATTTTATGCATATGAGTGGTTTGTAAAAATTGTATGTGCATATGTGTCTGGATTACCTGAATGTATGTGCACAACATGTGTGCCTACCTAGTGCCCATAGAGGAGAGAAAGGGCATCAGATCCTTTGGAACCAGAGTTACAGTTGGTTGTCAGATGCCATATGCATGCTCGAACTGAAGCCATGTCCTCTGGAAGAACAGCAAGTACTCTTAACCTTTGAGCTATCTCTCTGGCCTCCATGTTTATATGTGTTTTGCCTACATGTACATATGTGCATTATGTGTATGCTTGGTGCCCATAATGTTCAGAAGAAGGTGTCAGATCTTCTGGAACTGGAGTTATGGATGGTTATGAGTCACCATGCAGGTGCTGGGAACCAGACCTTGGTCCTCTGCAAGAGCAACAAGTGTTCCTAACTTCTGAGCCAGCTCTCCAGTCTGCAAAATATGTATCTTAGGCTGACCATGGTGGCACATGTCTGTAATCTCCGTACTTGGAAAGCAGAGGCAGTAGGATCATGAGTTCAAGACCACCCTGGGATACACAGTGAGTCTCTGACTTAGCAAACCAGTGGCTAAGAGTCTCGCTCAGTGCTAAGAGAAACTTGCTTATTGTATGCAAGGCCTAGGGTTCAGCTCCCACCATGGCAAAAGTGGATGTGCGCACACACACACACACACACACACACACATATCTTTAAATAAGAGAACCAACTAGGTAGGGTACAGTGTCAGGAATTCTCTATCATACAGCTCAGAGATCACCTGTTCTTAAGACTTAATTGTAGGTCCCATTACAGGAACAAAAGGAAGACAAACCACACAGGAATGTGAAGAGCTGGGCTGCGGGCCAGGAACACAGCTGAGACTGAGGACCAAGGTCTGAAAGCTCCGGTGTAGGTGCTGAAGGCCTCTTCCCTCTCTATCTGACAGTATCACACAGAAAGGGGGCAAACACATTTGATGCTGGAAAAGTACTTTCAAATATGACAGAACATAGATCATGTTTCACTATGTAGCTCTGGCTGGCTGGACCTCTCTATGCAGACCAGGCTGACCTTGAACTTACAGAGATCCTCTGGCTCCTTAGTGCTAGGATTAAAGCTGTGAACCATGCCTAGCTGGGGTTTGTTTTGTTTTGTCCTGAGTTTCACATAGCCCAGGCTAGCCTCAAACTCAATCTATAGCCAAGGATATCCTTGAATTCCTATCCTTGTTTTAAACCCCCAAGTGCTAGAATATGGGTAGGTGCCGGCATCAGATCATGTGTTAAAAGGCTGATGGTAAAGGATAATGTATATTCCTGGTGACTTCAGAGCTACCTCAAGTCTGCTTTCCTGAGTCTGAATGTAGGAGGAGCAGAGGATGGATGTGGAAATCTGTCTGCAGCTATGGAGCTGACATGCCCACTGCCTAATAGTTGGCCTCTGCTTTGGTTTTCCTGTCACATGGAGGGATCTTAACAGAGGTTCTTTTTGGCCTAAGAAATGAGGACTTGCAGGTAGGTAGGTAGGTACATAGGTAGATAGGCAGGTAGGGGTGTGTGTGTGTGTGTGTGTGTGTGTGTGTGTGTGTGTGTGTGTGTGTGTGTGTGCAACTTGGACTTGTTGGTACCAAGAATCAGGGACAGAAAAATCCAAGAGAAGCCAGGCCAGGCAGCATTCCTCAGCTGGAGGCTCTCTGAATGCCTCTCTCCTCTTTGCCATCTTTCACATTGTCCTGAATGTGTTTAAAACAGTTGCTGTCTCAGCATCCATTTTTGGACCTAACACGCCATTTGAAATCCAGCTGTACCCCCACTGTCTTTGGCCTGGTTAACTTTCCCTCTGTGTGGTAGTCTTGGAGCTTGCTTCTCATGTCACTGACCCCAGACCTAACAGATCCCATGGACTCTAACCCAACAGAACATAACCACTAGTGACAGCATCAGGGACACAAGCTCATCCTCAGTGTATATTTTCTTAGCCACCAGCCCAGATGAGCCATCCCCACAGGGAAACCCAATAGAGAACACCATGAGCCTCAGTGAAAGCCCAGCCCCTCAGTTCACTCCCCGAAGCACACATGCCTCCAGGGCTGAGTGCCCTGTGTGCCCACATGTCCCACGGCCCCACATGGCCCCCTAATCTCTCATGCTCTGTAATTCATTCTGTATAGTTTCTGCCTTTGATTTCCTTCTCTCTTTGTGTCTCTCCAGACACACCAGGGTTCCTTTACACCAACTATTTTGATTAAAGCCATTCCTTTAGATCTGTATAAACTTTGATACTAAGGCATGGCACTGTCATCTAAAAAAATTCACTCTCAAGAGTGACACAATTGAGATTTTTTTCTAAATCTCAAGACAAAAACAAACGACCCCCCCCCAAAAAAAAACGCTTCACAATGTTTAAGTGACTTTGTGGTTTTTGTGTTGGGCTGCATTCATAGCTATCCTGAGGTGAATGACAGCCATGCTATGGGTTGGCGCATCTGCCAGAGACCTCAAGACCATGTAAGAGAGAGCTCAGTGGGCAGAAGAGATGACTCAGCAGTTAAGAGCCCTTGCTGTCCAATCATGAGGATCAGAATCCAGATCCCAGTGCCCATGAAATAAGCCAGGTGTCTAGAAAACACACGGATCTCCAGCTCCAAAGGATCTGATGCCCTTTTGGAATCTGCACACATACATACACACATGTATATACATACATGTACATATATATTCACACATAGCACATGATAAACAAATAAATACAAAGTATTTTAAACAAAACAAATGCACAGCTCTTCATAAAAAACTTCCATCCACAAGGCAAGCAAAGCCTTTGTACCTGTCTTTCATCCCATCCCCTTCTTATGAGATAGGGCCCCACGTAACCAGGCTGGCCTTGAACTTGTTAGATAGCACAGAATGACCATGGACTGCTTATCTTCCTTTCCCTACATTTTAAAAACTGGAATTACAGGTATAGCACCGCTCCTGATTTATGTGGTGCTTTCAAATCAAGCCGAGGGTTTCATTCATGCTAGGCTAACACTCTGCCTGCCAAGCTACCCTTCCAACCACACCCCTGCCTGCTATCCAGTCTCTGCATAACACTGCCCCTTATTCTTTCCACTCATACTTATTAACTAACCACTGTATTAGCCAGATCTGCTGCCATGGTTTGATTTTATACCCTGGGCAGCTTAACCAGCAGAAGCTTCCTTCACTTCAGTTCTTCACACTGGAAGTATCAGGTCACTGCTCTAACAGGTACTGATGAGAATTCTTCTGCCTTTCAGATGGTGGAAATGTGTCTGGAGCCTCTTCCTATACAGATACTAATCCCATCACAAAGGGGCCCACCCTCATGGTTCTATTTATAACTATCTCTCCCAAGAACCTACCTCCAAATATCATCACATTATGGGTCAGAGCTTCAAAATAGGAATTTTGGTAGATGGCAACTAGCTACTTCTGAATCTTTTCTCTGTTTCCAGGAGAGGTGAAGTAGAGTTGGCTGAGCTTGAGTCTGGTGTCTACCTGCTTCAGTTAGTCATAGCTAAGTGGAGAGGCCAGGCTATGGAAAACAAACATGGCTTTCAGGAACACAGCCTGATTGTCTGGCCTGCCTGGACTGTGTCACATTCATCAAAAGCTATAGTAAATCAACTTAAACATTCACTTGCTCTGTGTCAGTATTTCCTGAGATTACTACACACTTATTGAGGAATAGGGTTATGTCTGTCTTATTTTACCTGGCTGCCATTATTTCACCACAGAACTGAGCACATCTGAGATCTTAATTTTGTTTGTTTGGTTGGTCTGGGTTTATTTTATTTTTTTACTTTCTGGATAAACAAGGCTGGGATTGCTAGAAAAATGAGAGCTATGCATGGCAGTGATATAGAGAGACAGAGTATACAATCTGTACTGTGCTAGTCACCTCGACACAACCTAGACTCACCCGAAAAGAACTACATTGTCTATGTCAAGTTGGCCTGTGAGCATGTCTGTAGGGGATTGTCTTGATAGTTAACTGACAAAGGAAGGCCAAGTCTACTGTGGGCAGCACTATTCCCTAGGCTGGGATCTGGACTGTAAAATAGTTAAGAATCAGAAAGAGAGCAAGCAAGCAAGGTGCCACGAGTTTACTCTCTACTTTTGACTGTAGATGTGACACTTTAGTTTCCTGCCTTGACTTCCCCCAAATTATGGGCTAGAACCTAGAATTAGAAGCCTTTCTTTCCTAAGTTGCTTCTTATCAGAGCAACAGAGATGAAAGCCAGGCATATCCCAAAAGTTAACATTTTTTTTTAATTTTTATTTTTATGTGAATTGGTGTTTTGCCTGCATGTATAACTGTGTAAGGGTGTTAGATCTTAGATTTACAGTCAGTTGTTAGCTGCCATGTGGATTCTGGGAATCGAACTCAGGTCCTCTGGAAGAACAGTCAGTGTTCTTAACCACTGAGTCATCCCAAAAGTCAATTGATTTAACTTTGAATTAACAGTTCTTTCTCAAGCCAGAAAAACTAACTCCCATCTATTCCCATCATTGCTTAAAAACTTCTTTCTTATCTATACTTACGCCTATTCAATAATAATGCATCAAGAGGAGTTAAGGAAGCAGAAGACTCTGCTCTCTGCCTTTAAAGAGCTGAACTGGAGCCCAAAAGGCAACACATCATCACTGGCCATGAATAATAATAATAATAATAATAATAATAATAAACAACTTCTAATGAGTTCAACATGAAAACACATAAAATGGCTCAGAACATCTATGTAGGGCGTTGCGCAAAAACTGATGCTGGCACTGTGTACTCTGAGGTCGCAGAAGAAGGAATTTCATTGGACTACAAAGGTCCAGGCATTTGGGATAAGACAGGGCACAGCCAGGGAAGGTGAATGTAATGTCACTTTCTCAGGCTCTAGAGTCACCTAGGAAACAAGCTACTGAGCAGGTGTGCGAGGGAGTTTCAAGATTAGTTAAATTATGGTGGGAAGATTCCCAAAATGTGGGTGGCACAATTCCAGAGGCTGATTTTTTTTTCTTTTCTTTTTGAGACAGCGTTTATCTCTGTTTAGCCCTTGCAATCCTGGAACTCACTCTGCAGACCAGACTGGCCTCGAACTCAGAGATCTGCCTAAGGCACGTGCCATTGCCATCCTTCGAGGCTGGGATCTTAGAATAAAAAGGAGAAAGGCAGATGAATGCAAAGCATTCACTGTAAGGATTCCTGACACTCCACGTGGTGTAGCCAACAAGGCGCCAGCATGACCAGCTGCATATGGAGGGCATACCCCTATACGTGGCTATGTAAACCCATGCCCACCCTCTCTCTTAAAGGGAGATGCCATGTTTCGGTCTGTCTCTCTTTCTCTCTTCTGTTTCTCTGTTCCTGTACCCTCCTGGCAGCTCTCCTGAATGAACTCTCGTGTGGCCCTGGTAGTGTATGTGTGTGTCTCTTCTCCTGCGCAAAACCAACATTCACCATTCTGTTTCCTGAGTGTAGATGCAGTGTGACCAGCTGCCTCACACTGCTACTGCCATGGCTTCCCTGTTATGGACTGTGCCCTCATACTCCGGACCGAAACAACCTTTCTCCTTAAGGGGCTTGTGGCGGGTGTTTTCCTCATTAACAAGAGAAGTGAGCAATGCAGATGACTGTGGGGAGAGTGGAGAAATAAGGTTATCTGGGTTAGATGCAGGGGGATTCTGAACACAATGTACACTCTAGATCACCTATTCCTACAGCCTGTCCGGCTCCACAAGGACATGCCAGCTGAGTTGCCCTTCGTCCCTTTTGCAACAGGGGCCAGGAAGGATCAACAGGTGCTTCGAACTAATGGACAGCACATTGGTGACTTGGAACTGCCAAGCTTGGCGGATTGAAACAATTTACTCTTGAGAGTCTTAAGTCTTCACATCTAAAATCAGGGTGACAGCAAGGCCACTCTGTCTCTTCCTCTGTCAACACTGTGTATAGAAGGATCACAACACTTGGCCTCTATTGTCCCATGATGTTGCCTTAGCCATCTCAAATCCATCCAAATGTCCCTCTTCTCTTAAGGATGCCAGGCCTTGCATTATGACCAAATTCAATCCAGCAAAGAGCTCATCCCAACTTGACATATATTCATAAGAACCCTATTTCCAAATAAAGTCACACTCCGGAGCTCTGGAGAGATGTGGAGAGACAGTGATTCAGCAAACTTGACATTAATACACTGTCTGGCCTTACTCCTGACAGTGTTCTCACTGGCTGGCCCCGCCTAAAAGCAAAGCTCCCTCAAACTATGCCTTTCCCAGTGAATTCTCTCAAATAACATCAATGCAGTTCCCCACCTGAGCCAGACAAATGCAACTGCACATTTTTCTTGTTCTTCTTAACTTCAAACAGCCCAAAACAAATAGCCTTTCCTCCTACAAAAGGGGATCCCTAAGGCAGTTAGAAGATGGCTTAATCCTCTTCCATGAAGCTGGACCAGCTTGTGCATCCCCAGGAGTTCTGCATGTCATAGTACAGATGGGAAGAAAACTTTTACCTTATTACCAACCTGCATTTTGAATGGTCCCTTCATGGAGAATGGGGATGTAATAATCACCAGGCAAGGGCCATATAAAGATTGAGATTATGCAGATTCATACCGATTCCTGTCTGGGATGTTTATGAGCTGGACACATTTCTCAGCCATTGTAAGCCTTGGATTGCTTCCCTAGAGGCTGTAAATACTGCCAGTCCCATGTGGTGAGACAATGTAAGCAAACTGTCAATGCAAATGCTGTGTTGATGGTAGTATTCATTTTCATTATAGTAATTATATTGAAGCCTGCTTCTAAGCCTGGGGAACAGGACACAGGTCCTGTGTCCTCCCTGACCTAGCTGTACACTACCCATGACTACTTGAGTGACAAGCATCCACGTAGGTAGGAAGCCCAGGGAACATTTAGGTACCCCAGGCCTCTTGTTTTTCTTGTAGAGTGAACAGTCAATTTTATGGAAGGTTCTGGAAAATGGAGTTAATGTAACTGAAAAGCAAATGATTTAAATTAGCATGAGAAAGAACCTATTGTTGCTTGCTTGGGTGGCTAAGACCCTGAGAACAGGTAGGCCAGGGACCTGAGGAAAACCAAATACTGCTGTTCTGCTAAAGGAATGTAGCGATAAAATGTCTCCTAACAACGTTTAATATACTCATAGATCAGAGTCTTGTTCAGCCATCGGCAGCGAAACTTCCTCCTGCTTCAGAAGAGAAAAATACAGAGACCCACAGCCAGACAATATGCAGAGTGAGAAACCTTGGAACACTCGGCCCTAAAGAACTGTCTCCATCAAATCCTTCTCATTAGGCAGGGTCCAGGGAACTCTACAGAAGAGGAGACAGAGTCTAAGGGTCAGAGGGGATGGAGGACACCAAGGAATCAAGGCCTCTGACACAGAGGGCTGGTGCACATATGAGCTCGCAGAGACTGTGTGTGGCAGTATGCACAGGTCTGCACGGGTCTACACGGGTCTGCACAGGTCTACACAGGTCTGCACGGGTCTACACGGGTCTGCACAGGTCTGCACAGGTCTGTAGCAGGAAGGAGAAGTGGACGCATCCTTCATCCATAGACCAGAAGCTATCTCCCAATGGTAGCTGTAGGATCGAGGGCAGCTTGGCCACACTGCTGCCATGACAGGCTTGATAGGAACCAGGTAAAAGGTAGACATGAGCCTCGGTTTACTGGCAGGTACCACGCAGTTCCCAGGAAAAGCCATAAGCTGGCACCACTGGAAACAGACCAATCAGCGTCCCAGGAGAAAATACCTAACAGGTCCAGAGGAAATACCTAATGTTCCAACCATTATAGACATCACCAGGTCTTTTTAAGCCTGGCACCCACCTATTTATTTCTCTTTATTAAAGACAATCCCCAAAAAATTAAAAAGAAAAAAAAAAGACAATCCCCCAGACAGAGTCCTACAGCAAGACAATCCCCAACAGGTCTGCACCAGACAGGGCTCTACAGCTAAAGAGAGAAGTGAACACATGGTCCCTTTTGTTTGAGACAGGGTCTCTCACTGGCCTGGACCTCTGGAGCTCCACTGACACTGGCCAGCAAGATCAGCCCTCTCTACTGCCCATCTTACCACTGCATAGATGACAGATGACATACTACCACACCTGGATTTCCACTAAGATTTCTTTTATTTTTAATCACGTGTTTGTGTCTATGTGTGGGTATGTTCACCTGAACCTAACTGCCTGAGGAGGTCAGGATTATAAGCAGCTGTGAACCAGCAGCTGTGGGTGCTGAGAAGTGAACCCCTGTTCCCTGCAGAACATGCTCCTGACCTCTTCACCGCTGAGCCATCTCTCCAGCCACCATGCAAAGCTCTTTATATGGACTCGGGTGGAACTAAGGTCCCCAGACTTGCAAGGCTAGCGTTTTGCTGCCTGGGCCATCTTCCACCTTTCCCCTCCCTTAACACTGTTCCTCTCCTCTCCTCTCTTCCCTTTCCTTCCGTGGTTTCTCAGGATTCTATCTCTTATGGATATGCTGTCTAGTCTCCAGCTCTTTCAGTTCTGGGAACCGGAAGCTGGATCCCAGACACGGCAAGCCATTCACTCAGTGACCAGGTTGTTAAGCAGCAGAACCAGGACTGAATCAGGCTATTTATTTTTATTTTATGGGAATTGGTGTTTTGCCTGCATGTATAACTGTGTAAGGGTGTCAGATCTTGGAATTACAGAAGGTTGTTAGCTACCATGTGAATGCTGGGAATTGAACTCAGGCCCTCCAGAAGAACAGTCAGTGCTCTCAACCGCTGAGCCATCTCTCCAGCCCAACTGTTTTCGACATAACATGCTGAAACCAGTTTGAGCCATTGTGACCACTATCGGATTTTTGTTTTCCCCAGTTGCTCCTGAAATACAGACTCAAGGTCTAGGCTAGAGATGGAAAAGAGAGGGATGAGCCGAGACACTTAGGACCATCACAGTAGCCTGCAGTCACTGTCCTGGGGAAGCCTGTGCCCCAGGGTCAGCCACCCAGAGCTCATCTAATGCCACCGTTCTGGAATCATTCAGAACTTTTGAGATAGCATATCATGCAGCCCAGGCTGGCCTCTATTTTAGTGTGCAGCAAAGGATGCTCCTTCCTCCACCTCTCAAGTGCTGGACTGCAACTGTGCATTCACCATGTCCAGTTGCTGAGATGCAAATGACCAGAAGCGGAGTTTCTCACATTCTAAACAAGCACTCGACTCACTTAGCTACACCCTCAAGCAGAACTTGTTATTTCAAGAGGTTCTTTTGGTTTTGTTTTTATTTTGTTTTCTAGAATTGTATCTCTCCATTTTAAATGTTGGCAACTTACTCAAACCTAAACCCTGCAAGCCCAGGAAGCCTCCACAGGCTGGTTTCTTCCCTCCAGCCAGCACACCCAGGACCCTGGATCCCACAACATACAAGAAAGCAGTTTAGAAACCGCCAGCTTTCCAGATGAATCAGGGAGAGACAAACCCACAGCAACTGGTTCTGACTCAGGAAGCTTCTGCACAATTTCCTCCTGGGATCTGAGCTCCCACCCCAAGTGATGTCACCCAGCCTGGTGGCAGGCAACAACCACAGCTGACCTCACATTCCTGCCAGCGCCGTGTCAGCAGCTCAGCTGCCTAGGCATCCGTGTCAGCTGGGGAATTTGCCCAGGCCCTGCAAGGAAACCACCTCTCTACCCAGAGCTTCATTAAGGTGGATGAGTTGGCCTCCAGGGAAGTGCTGAACCTGCAATGCCTGGAGAGTACTGCAGGGAATGGATGGGCTGGCCCAGGTAGGCTGAGCAGGCTGGCCCAGGCTGAGCCCCTCACACCAGGGCTAGTCTGTCACAAAGGAAATGCCAGCGCTCCGAGTTTGTCCTCCTAGTCTGTGTGGGTAAAGGCCACAGTAATTGCTTGCCCCTAAGCCTGTCTTCCTTGCTTGCGTCCATTCCCCAGAGTGAGCTGGGGGAGGCAGTTCCCAGGAGTCATCCCTTGGGCCCTTGTCTTCAACAGCTCCTCATCATAACCGCCAAAGGCCTTGCAGGGTCCCTGAGATACTTGAGAGAGTCTGAGTATCTGCTTAGCTCTGAGCAATTGCCACTTCTGGGGATTTGATGGTGGAATAACTGAGAAACCAGAAGACTTGCCCATCAGGAGGTGCAGTCTCATGGTGCCCTGTGGGGCCCTGAGAAGGGTAGTTCTATGTTCAGTGTGTCACAGTTCACCAGGGACCTGAATCTACACTTCTGCGTCATACCTAGTCCTGAGCCAGATGGTGTTTGGCTGCATTTGACAGGATGGCCTGGGGAAGACTGGATTATAAATTGATCATTTGGGAAGTCATGCTTATCTTGATGAAATTATAGGGCTTTACATGAGAAATGCCATGACTTAGCACAGCAGTGGCCTACTAAAGCCTAATGGCCATGTGTAGTTGCTGTCCACGTAAAGAGCAGTGTGACGCAGTGTCTGTCACACTGTAGGAACTCAGGAAAGTTGTGGCAGAGCAGGTGCATGCGTGCCACCGCACACATGTGAAGGCCGGAGGACAACTTGTGGAGACTTCCACCGGAAGTCCCAGGGATCAAACAGTTCATCAAGCTTGATGGCAAGCATCTTTATTCAGGGCTCCAGCATGCCAGGTATTATGGACCCCAACACATTCTTTTGTGGGTGTTGGCAGTTTCTGAAGTCCGCCATCCAGCTGCCTGCTATCTGGGAAAGGGGACCCAAAACATTCTCTGCATCTCTCTCCATACCCTCAACTCCTGGGGACCCTGTGCTTAAAGAAGCTAGCCATATCCTTGTGTATGGTGGGTCTCACGCCTGCTCAGCCAGCATCTTTCTACTGGGCCACCTCTCTAGCCTGGAAGGACTTTCCTAGTGAGATTAAAGGCAATATTAATAGATTTCATTTTTTATGCTGAATAACAAAGAATATCATAATTTCCAAATGACAGACATCATCAACTGTGATATGAAAACAGCTTGAGGCAAGGTATAATGTCCTCTTCTTGACACTGTTTACTCTGGTAGACGTGATTTTTTTATTAAATATATCTTTTCTCTCTTCCTCCCTCCCTCCCTCGCTCTCTTTCCCCCACCTCTGTGTGAGCGTGTTTATGTGTATGCTAGTGTTTGCCATGGTGCTTATGTGAGGTCAGAGGGCAGCTGCCAGGACACCTGTCCTTTCTCCCTCCATCATGTGGCCCCTGGGAACACTCAGGTCATCAGCCTGGGCACCGACTGACCTTCCCTGCTGAAGTGTCTCACTGGGTCCTTATTGTTATTTTAAGCTAGTTTATTTATTTATTTTTTTTATTTATTTATTTTTTTTTTTTAAAAACTTTATTTACTTATTTATTTGCCTTGGTGTTTGCCTGGAACTGGAACTACAGACAGTTGTGAGCTGCCATGTGGGTGCTGGGAATCGAACCCGGGTCCTCTGGAAGAGCAGACGGTGCTCTTAACCGCTGAGCCATCTCTCCAGCCCCTTAAGCTAGTTTATAAACGCATGCTTTCTAAGCCCACCACTTAAACACTAGAGACAAGAGGATCAGGAGCTGAAAGACATCTTTAGCTACATAACAAGTCGAAGGGCAGCCTAGGCCAAAAGATAGCCAGTTTCAAAAAATCCAAACATAAACACATATTCCAAAGTGCCTCAATTTTCATTTTAATTGATGAAAGATAAAGCCAGATAAGCAAAGGTTTTGAGGGAGAAGGAAGTGTTAACCTCTTTTCTTTTTTTCCTCAAGTATAAAGAAGCTTGGGGACAAACCTAAGTGCTGCTGGCACAAGACACTAATCCTGTCCCTGAGTGACACACTAAAGTATTGGAAACCATGGGATGCCTGCAGCTACTCTCAGATGATTCAGCAGGAAATAATGTGTTTAACTTATGCAGAAAGTAATAGCACTGCTGCATAATCCACTGTTTATTATACTGTTTTCTGATATTTTTGTGTCAAAGGTTTTTTAGATTTGGGGGCTGGAGAGATGGCTCAGCGGTTAAGAGCACCGTCTGCTCTTACAGAGGACCCGGGTTCGATTCCCAGCACCCACATGGCAGCTCACAACTGTCTGTAGTTCCAGTTCCAGGCAAACACCAAGGCAAATAAATAAATAAATAAATAAATAAATAAATAAATAAATAAATAATAAAGTTAAAAATAAAAAAAAAAGGTTTTTTAGATTTGAAGATGGAATCAGCATAAGCAATTTGCTAAGCAGACATAGTACTGTAGAAATGCCATGGAGGCCAACAATGTGTCAAGGCCGAGCCCCAGGAAAATAAGTAGGTACTTTCTCAAGTGCTGAACTTCAGAGTCCAAGTCATCACGCTTGTCAATATGGGAGACGTGATCTAAGGCAATTCATGGTGGATTCAGACTGTGTGTTTACTAATGTGCAGATTCCCAAGCTCTGCCCTCAGGTATTTTCATTCAGTGATGAGAGTTTAGATCTCTCTCTCTCTCTCTCTCTCTCTCTCTCTCTCTCTCTCTCTCTGGATTAGAGTCTGCCATGCAATAATTTATGTCCCTCTGATAGATATCCTAAAGTTCTGACCGCCAGGACTTTTGAATGTGACCTTAGTCAAGAACAAGGTGAAGACAATGCTAAAACAGATCTAGGGTGCCTGTTTTCCTTTGAAGAAGACGACAGGACACAGACATGTAAGAAGGTCATGTGAAAATCAGTAGATAAATGTAAATGCTGCTGACAATCCCAGAAGGTGCAGGAACCCCCCCCTCCTAATTCAGATCCCCCCTCCCAAGCCTCCAGCACCATTGTGGCCCCACCTGCTCTAACTTCAGGTTTCTGCATTCCAGAACCTCAAGAATAAACCTCTCATTTTAAGCCACTTAGCTTGTGCTTTGTTACAGCAGCCTCTGAGAGCTAATACTGACTCTAAAGATCTCCATAATCAGAGACATCAGGGCGGGTCAACAGTAAGGGAGCCTGCAGGCGGCGAACCTTCTGGAGATCAATCCCCGGAACCCACACCGTGGAAGGCAAGAACCTCCAGATGAGTTATTCTCCAGATGCACACACACATGCTCTCAAACTAAATAAGTAAAAATGTAATTAAAAAATCTAAAGAACTCCCTTATCAGTAAAAGGGTGACCTAGAGAAAAACATTCTGCATGAAGAAGGTACATTCATTAACAGTGACTCTGGATGAAAAGAAAATAATGTTTCTCCTGAGACTATAACCCTCAGCCTGATCTCACTGAAGTTTGTGGCCAAATTTCTGTTAACCAGGTAGGAAAAATCGTTGGGCCTGAATCCTCTCTTGTTGAGAGGATCTGATGTCCAATTAGACAATTGTTGGTAACCTCCAAGATGAAAGAGCTACCATCACAGCACTGTCTTTCTCTTGCCGGCCAGTCACTGTTCTACAGTTGGGCAAACTATTGATTGCCCCCTACCTAGGCAGCTTGCCCTCAGAGCCAGTCCTCAGGGAGAAGACATCTCAATCAGCTCCAGCTTGATTCCAAGAACTGTGTCCATAATGTGTGGCATCTTTAGCAATAAGGTCTTTCTTACCTTGAAGTTCTGGGGGGCAACTAAGCACAGTGGCAACCCCTTTCCTTGTTTTGAGAGTCTCTTAGACATCCCAATCAACAACTTGAAGGGATGCTTCCCATGTGTGACACTGGTAGATAGTCTTCGGCTCTCATGGGGAGCATATCACTCAAGATACTCACTCTCTAGTTATTCAATATTACAACACACTGCATAAACTCTGACAAGAGTTCACCTCTAACCCATGCCTCCAGAAACTTCTACAGATAATGCCCTAAGCCGTAGGAACTCAGCAAGTAAAGCAAACAAACATATAAAAGTGTACTTTGATTAAGAGATAACAAAACAAGAATCAATGAAACTGTTCAAATTAGCATAGAGGGGGCTGGTGAGACGCTGGCCTGAGTTGGACACCCAGAACCCTCCTGAGGGCAGGAAAGAACTGACCTTGAAAATGGCCTTCTGACCTCACATGTATGCCATGGCTCCCCCTAGCCGCCCCCTAAGATAAATTAATTTAAGAATTTTAAATAATATTGGGGTCAAGCATGGCAGTGTACACCTGTACCCTATACTTAAGAGGCTGAGGCAAGAACACTGGTATGAGTTTGATGCCTGGGTCTACAAAGCGAGCTCTCTGCCAGCCTTGGCTAGAATGAATTCCTGTCTCAAAAAAAAAAAAGGTTTTAGATGCTAAAATTACCAAAATCAGAGTATAAAATAAATATACCAAACATATTTAAAAGAATAAAAATTAGTTTAAAATGTGTAGAAGAGCTAGTATACACTGCAGCAGAACAAAATAGAATTTCTCATAAATAATAAAAGTGTAAAAATTACGCCTAAAGTCTCAGCTTTTAGGAAGTAGGGGCAAGAAAATGATAAATCCAAAGCTAGCCTGGGCTCCGTAGTGAGTTACACAGTAGCCTAAGCTATACAGTAAGACTTTATCTAGAGATGGGGAAGGGAGGGAGGAAGGACAGACAGACAAAGGCCAACAATGGCTCAGCAGTAAAGGCACTTGTGTCCATGCTGAGGACTTGTCTTCAGTCCCTGCTGGAAGGAAGGAACCAGCTGCCAGAAGCTGTTCTCCAACCTCCTCATACGTGTGCACACAGATAAATAAACATAACATAAAAAGTAAATAGCTTGCTAATAATGGACAGCATGAATTTTATGCTATAAAATTCTGTATTTTATTTAGTGCCTCTAATGAGACTGTCCATAGATTGAAGTGTACAGATTAATTTTATCATTAAGCCTTCCTGGGTAAACCTGAGTCATTTCTATAAGACTGGATTTCTTTCTGGACTAGTGAGCAGAATCTGCCAGTAAAGCCATTAGGGCCACATGCCTTTTCTGTAGGAAGATTTTTAAATGATGATTAATTCCTTCTTTTTTTCTTCTCTGCTTTGTTTTCTTTCCCTGCTTTTTTCCTTCCTTCCTCCCTCCCTCTCTCTGGTCTAAAGGTATCACTTTAGCCCAGGATGTCCTGGAACTCACTCTGTAGCCAAGGCTGTCCTTGAACTCATGACCATCCTTTTGCCTCACCTTCCTGAGTGCTGGAATTACAGACCTGAGGCACTCTAGCTTGATTCACTATCTTTAAAGGTATGGAATTCCTTCCTTCTTTGTATTATCTTAGGACTTAATTCCTTTCCAGCATTTTCTAAATGTATGGTACTCACCAATACTGCCTCTGTATCCACTCCCTGTCTCCCCTCCTAGCATTTTTATTCTCCAGATGTTGAATGTTCTCACTCTGTCTTCCATACACCTTCTTCCACCTTGTTCCATACTAGCTGTACCCTAGATAAATTTCTGCATGTGCATCACCTCAGCCATATCTAAAGAGCTGCTGAACACACTCATTATATTTTGCTATTTTAAAGTGGTCATTTTAGAAAACCCTGCAGCAAGGACAGCATAGGAAAACCCAGAAACGTTCCATTTTAAACTGGGAACAAAACAAGCATGTCCACCTTCCCCACTTTTAATCTGGGGGAAGGGTTAGCAATGCTGGGAGGGAGGAGTAGCGATTGGAAAGACAGGCATTGCACTATCCTCAGAATCTAGCCTTAGCAAAGCTGCATCCCCCAAGAAACACGTGTAAAATAACAAGGTAATTAAGACAGTTAATGCTGGTGCTGACAAACACCAGCCATGGTGAATAAACCAAACCAACGCATTAGGCAGGTATGGTGGGTCAGCCGTGTAATCCCTCACTCAGGAAGGAAGCTGAGGAAGGAGAATTTCCACGAGTTCAATGCCCACTTGGATTACATGGCGAGTTCCAGGAAGCTTGAACTACAATGTGAGACTTTATTTCAAAAATAAAATAAAACATTATTGAAAGTCATTAAAGAACTCAATAGAGACTAAGAGATGGCGCAAAGGTTATGAGTTTATGCCAAGGACCAGAGCGCAGTCTCCAGCATCCATGTGAGATGGCTCACCACCTCCTGTTTAGCTCCAAGGGCACTCATATTCTGTACAACACACACACACTTAAAACAATGACTAATTCTGAGATAAAAAAGAACATAAATATTAGCTTTTCATTGTTCCATATTACAGTAGCATTACAGTAGCTTTGCATTCATGCTGTTCCAGTCAAAATGTCCAAGTGTGTGCATGCACACATGAAGGAGCAAATGCTGAGACACTCCTGAAGAAGAGCAAGGTGGGAGACTGCCTTGCCCGATGCCAGACTCTTCATAAACTCCAGTGATTAAAAGTGCAGTGCTAGTGTGATGCCAGACAGCACTCACTGATAAAGCAGAGTCCAGAAACACCCACATTGAAGAGATCAATTCACGGTGGGTTGAACACTGCAGAGGTGCTGAGAAAGGACACGCTTCTAATATGTGGTACTAGGCAGCTGGTTTTCCATATGGGGAAACACAGGCACCTGCTTCATATGATACCAAAAGCCAGCTCAGAGTGAATTAGAAAAATAAAATGTGAATAGGGACACGGTAAAACTGTCAAGAACAATGACTTAGGCTCATGCGTTCATGGAAGGAAGGCTTCATAGGTCATAAACACTATAAATAAGGGACTGGAGACATGGCTTTGAGCTTAAGAGTACATGCTGCTCTTGCAAAGGATCTGGGTTTAGTTTCCAGTAGTCTCATTCAAGGGCTTGCATTTGTGAATTCCCATTCCAAGGAATGTTACATCTTCCTCTTGTTTCCAGGACGGACACACACACACAATAAATTTTTAACAACACTAAGAATCACAAAAGCTGATAAATCTATGGCATAAATACCAATAAATTCTGCACATCAAAATACGTCACAAAGAAAATGGGAGAATAAGCTACAGACAGAGGAGACATTTGTGACATATAAGTGACAGTGGAGGGGCTGGAGCGATGGCTCAGAGGTTAAGAGCACTGACTGGTCTTCCAGAGGTCCTGAGTTCAATTCCCAGCAACCACATGGTGGCTCACAACCATCTATGATGACATCTAGTTCCCTCTTCTGTACACTGTATACATAATAAATACATAAAAATCTTAAATAAATAAATGACAATGGAATAGTCTACAGAGTACTTAAAGAGCTCCTCCTACAGTATGAGAAAAATGGGGGGAAAAATGGCCAAATTTGAACAGGTGCCTCACAGGAAAGAGAACACGAATGGCTAGTAAACACACACACAGACACACACACAGAGACACTAATATACTCAGCCTCATTAAGTATTCAGGAAATGCAAAAAAAAAAAAAAAAAGAACAAACACAACCATAATGAGGTTTGAGACACAGCTTGGTTGATAAAAGTTTGCTTTACCATAATGAGAGCCTGAGTTTCATGCCCAGAACCCATGCTTTAAAAAAAAATTAGGCATGGTGGCACATGCCTGCTTGGTAAATTCTGACCTGGGTGCAAAATCCTGTCTCAAGAAACAAGGGGGCTGGGGCTGAAGAAATGACTTAGCGGTTAAGAATATTTGCTGGTCTGACAAAAGGTCCCGGGTTCAGCCCTCCAGCACCAAGGGACCTGGCATGCTCTTCTAGTCTTCTCAGACACTGGGCACAAACCTGGCTTTCAATACATGGGCCATTGGAACCAAAGCTATAGCAGATTGTGAGGACTCCCATCCTTTCTCAATTCTGGTTCATTCATTCATCACTTAGCTGACTTATCCATCAATTCAGGGTCCATTATTGATCCTTTCCTTGGTGCCAGGTCCTATGCTTGGCATCTCAGTCATAAAGATGGATTCATGATTCTGTCTTTGAGAAATTGGTGGGTTCACATAGTCAGTAAATAGAAACTGGGGCCTAAATTCAAGTGTCTCAATTGCCTGACTTGGGGTTTTCTTTTGTTACTTAAAAACTCAGCTAGACCTTTGAAGGGGTATGCTGTTATATTTTATCTCATATTCTTAGATGTTGTATTTGTTATTTTTTGTTACTGAACCACTCTGAGCCCAGACTAACTTGGAATTTACTATATAGCTGAAGCTGGCTTCAAATGTGCAAATCCTCCTGCCTCAGCCTCTTAAGTGCTGAGATTACAATTGTGAAAGACCCTGCCTGGCTTAGAATTTTTTAATTTTCTAATTCACTTTTATGAAGGAAAAGTTTTCAGGTTTTTTTTTTTCTTTCAGTATTTCTAGAAACAAGAATCTAATCTCTTCCATTTTAGGTCAAGTGTTACTATTTAGGTTGTTCTGGAACTCCATATGTAGGCCAGGCTGGCCTTGAGCTCCACCTGTCTCTGCCTCCCAAGTACTGGTATTAAAGATGTGTGTTACCATGCCTGACTCTATCCACAAATACTTTAAAGCATTACAGAGACAGAAACTGAAGTGAAAAAGCTTTGGCAAGTTTTCTTGAGTAATTTCTGTTTATTCGTTTTGCTTGATGGTTCCAGAAATCAAACCCAGGGCATTGTGCACAGTAGGCAGATACTCTGCCAGTGAGCCACATCCAGTGGTCTAGAAAACAGTAAGAAGCAGGATGTTAACACAGAGCTTGGAGTTATGGTCAGATGGGGGTCTGTTCTAAAGGTAGAGCTCACAGCACATGGGACCTGGCCTAGAGTACACTCAGATGCCACTGCATTTTCCAACCTTCTCAGGAGACACACAGACTAGTGGCTCTACATTTTATATGCTCCTGAGATCAAGTTCTCATGCGTTGTTAGAAATCTCTACTCCAGTGCCGATTAGTCATGTCTTACAAGTCTCTTGTTTTAGGCAGGTTACATCCACTCTCGTCTGAGTGGAGTATATAACTTGCCCAGCCTGATATTCTGTACATCAGGCATTATCTTGCACATTTAAACCTCAGTGGTGACAAAGCATATTTTATTGCTCATAATTAATCACTCCATCTTTGAAAAGCTCTAGGCCAGTGGTTCTCAATCTGTAGGTTATGACCTTTTTTGGGGGGTGGGGGGGTCAAATGACCTTTTCACAAGGGTCACCTAAGTCCACTGGAAAAAAGATATTTACATTACAATTCATTTTGCTACAACAGTAGCAAAATGACAGTTAAGATGTAACAATGAAAATAATTTTATGGTTAGAGGTCACTACACCATGAGGAACCATATTTAGAGGTCACACAGCCTTAGAAAGGTTTAGGACCACTGGCCTAGGCTCTGAGCACTAGGTTAGTGGAATACAATTATATCATTTGAAATTTGTAAAAAGTTAAGAGTGAGACCTCTCTAGTCCTCTTTAAAGAGATAAGGAGATGGAATCCCACCCAGTTCTCTAGCCAAAACAGGAGCTTGAGACTGTTCCTTTTTATTTCATAGGGATAATGACGTATCTTGTCTCCTGACTGAGCATGTCTCAAGCTGTGTGTGGATTTTTGTTAAAAATGTAGATTCATTAGGTCTTGGGTGAAAACCTGAATGCTGTATCCCAACTATTCCAGATGCCCATGCTGTTAGAGTCTTTGAGGAAAGCAGTCCTAACTCAACCATAATGCAACATGAGCTTGTCAGGCACCTACTATAAAGAGACATAGGAAGGCACAGAAACAGATATGGTTTTCAATGACAGTTCTACCCTGGAAACCCAGAGAACAAGTTTATTCAGTCAAGGAACCAAGACAGATTTCATGGGTATTATGATTTGAATAAAAAGTATCCATTTTGGGGCTGGAGAGATAACTCAGCGGTTAAGAGCACTGATTGTTCTTCCTGAGGACCTGAGTTCGATTCCCAGCATCCACATGACAGCTATCAACTGTCTGTAATTCCAAGACCTGACATCCTTACACAGTTATGCATGCAGGCAAAACACCAATTCACATAAAATAAAAAAAAAATTTAAAGAAGGTATTTTAAAAAGTATCCATTTTAAGGCAGTGTGTTTGACTGCTTGGCTCCCAAGCTGGTGGTGCTGTTTTGGAAGATGGTAGAACCTTTAGAAGGTGGAGCTTGGAGGGAGGAAGTGAGTCCCCTAGGGGGCCTTGAGATTTTATAGGCCAGCTCCACTTTCTACTTCCTGACTGTGGAAACAATGTAACCAGCCACCTCTGGCTCCACCATGTATCTCCTTAAACTGTGTGCCAAATAAATCCACTCTCTCATTAGTTGTTTCCGGTCAAATATTTGGTCACAACAAGAAATGTGACTAATACAATGAGGACGAAGTTAGAGCTACACAGGGAAAATGGACACAACCACCCTACACCGGCACCCACTCCTTACACTTAATATTTGACTTTTTATTTTAAAACAGAACAAAGAAAGGAAGTGAAATTAACTCTAATTTAAAGAGGTAAAAGGTTTTACCCCAAAGTGCATGTCCAGACCTAAGTCATTTGCCTTTTCTTCAAGCTTAGTGGAGGGAGGCAGTGCAGAGTGGGCTCTAGTCTGGAATGGGAAACTTGGTCTGTAGCCTGAAGAACTGCCCATCATTTTCTACAGGGAGGTTAAAAAATATGTGGACAAGAGTATCTGCGGGCACGGAGCTCAGTGGTTTCCACTGCTGAGGCAGATGTAGGAGGATTATAAATTGGGAGCACCGCCCTGGGCTTCATCGGGCATTCTAGGCATTCAGGGCCAACCTGCACTACACAGCAAGACTATGACTTTAAAAATGAATAACCGAGGGGCTGGAGAGATGGCTCAGCGGTTAAGAGCACCGTCTGCTCTCCCAGAGGACCTGGGTTCGATTCCCAGCACCCACATGGCAGTTAACAACTGTCTGTAGTTCCAGTTCCAGGCAAACACCAAGGCAAATAAATAAATAAAGTTTTTAAAAAAATGAATAACCGAGATTGGAGAGATGGCTCAGGGGTTAAGATCACTGTTTGCTTCTTCCAGAGGGCTGGAGTTCCATTCCCAGCACCCACCCAGCTGTTCACAGTTGTCTGTGACCTCAGTCCCAGGAGACCCAAAGGCACCAGGACAAAACACCCATACACATAATTTTTTAATTATAAAAAATGCCAATTAACTAAATAAAAATTAGGAAAAAAGAATGCCTCTGGTAAAATATAGCTGAACTGTGGCTGATACAATGAAAATGAAAGGAAGTACTGGGGATGTTCATTTGGTTGGAAGAATGCTGGCCTAGTGTGCATAAAGCCTTGGAATAGATCCGTAGATTTTAGTACTTGGGAGGTAAAGGCTTGGAAGTTCAAGATCATCCTCTGCTACATAGTTCTAGGCCAGCCTAGAATACATGAAACACTGTTCTAAAACTAACTAAATAATATAAAATTTATGAAAAAATGGAAATTGTGCATGGTTGTTGTAAGAGGCAGTCATACAGAGCCTCAGAGGGATTGGCAGTGGCTGCTAAGGAAGGATGGAGAGATGGTAGGAGGATGTTTTAGGAAATGGATGCTTCCACTGACAAGGAAAGATGAGACAGGATTGGTGATCTAATCTGGAAGAACCATTACAGGATCTGGCCCCGCCCCCTGGACTGGGACCCACTGCTTTTCCTCCAGACAGTATTCTGAGCAGCCTCATAGGGACCATCAGAGATAACAGTGCAATGTCTGGACTAGGTAACCTATGCCCATGCAGGAAGGGCTGTAACAAGATACCTGCCAAGATTTCTTCTGGGGCTAGGGATATAGCTGAATGGTAAAACATGTATAGGTTCAATCACTAGTACTTAAAAAAATTGAAATAAAGTACATATCCCCCCTATATTCCTAGGATGGTGTTTGGATAAGAACTACAAAACTCTAAAAGGACAGTCGTACATGTACTGTGTGGTAACAGATGAGGTTGGATTAATCTTCCAATCCTTGTGTGTGTGTGTGTGTGTGTGTGTGTGTGTGCGCGCGCGCGCGCGCGCGCGCGCGCATGCGCTTGCTTTGGTAGTTTACTATCAAGGATGTGCCTTGCATGGACTCATTAGCTTGTTTACTTTCTGTCAACTTGACACCAACTAGAGACACCTGAGAAGAAGTACCCTCAGGTGAGGAGTTGCCCCATCAGACTGTCTGTGGGGCTTTTTTTTTTTTTTTGTCATGATTGACATGGGAGAGCCCAGCCTACTGTGGGCGGTGCCATCCTGGGCAAATGGTGCTGGATTATTTTAGAAACTCTTCTGGCAAGCCAAAAAAGAAAAGAAAAGAAAATCAAGCCAGTAAGCAGCACTTCTCCAAGGCTTCAACTTCTGCCTTCTGGTTTCTGCCTTGAGTTCCCACCCTGAGTTTCCTCAGTGATGAACTGTTACCTGGTATGGTAAGATAAAATATACCACCCACCCACTCACCCCCTAGCAAACTAGAGCCCTGAAGTGGTGGTGCACGCCTTTAATCCCAGCATTTAGGAGGCAGAGACAGGCAGGTCTCCGAGTTCAAGGTTAGCCAGAGCTCCACAGAGAAAGTAGGGCAGAGCCATCTCCTTCCTCTTGGTTTTCATAGCTCTTATCAGGAAACAGTACATTTTAAAGATTATGTCTTTACAAAAAGGAGAGGCTGACTCAGTCATAAGCACTGAGGTCCTTGCTTGCCAGCTAACTCCAGAGATAGAAGGCCCTGAATGCCCCTTTCCAGCACGCAGGCAGGATCGCAGACAGAATTAGTAAATAAAAAACTGGAGTGACACCTACGCCTGTATTTTCACTTCCTTCAGGATTTTTATGCTTATAAACACATGTGGCACTCTGGAGCCAGGTGGAGAAGGAAGTGGCCTTGAAGTATATTGATTCTTGGAGTTATTAGGACCTCTCAGGTGATGCTGCCCATCTCATCTCTCAAACTGGGAATAGAGGCCCCTGGCTCTGGGCTCAGTGTGGAGACAAGGCCCCACATTCTGTCTTCTAAGCTACCATCTTCCCCTCTCAATTTGACTGAACATTCACCCAGTTTTTACCATGCCCCATGCAGCTGTACCAGGAAATACATCCTCAACAAGCATGAACCCTCTATTAGCTGGGCTGCTTTTCTCTGTTCCAGATTCTAAGAGCTTTCCCCAAAGAAAGGCAAGCTTCTGTCTGGGAACTCAGTCTCTTTCCGTTTATCTTGCAACAGTGGGAAAATTGAAGATGGCCAGACATTCCTTCACGGCTCCTCTCCTTTACATCCCTGACCCCAGTAAATGCCGTCATGCTCCAAATCCTACTCCAGCAATCCAGCCGGGCTTCAGCATCACTTTGCACTTTGCTAAAACTAATGGTTTTGGGTTTTTTGCTTGTTTTAATTTCTAAGGGTTTCACCACATCCCATGTATGCGTGTGCCATGCCGAGGGCACACATGGGTCACAAGGGTCCCGGGGATTAAACTCAGGTTGTTAGGATTAGCAGCAAGTGTCTTATCTGCTTAGCCATCTAACATCCCCCCCTTAATTAGATTTTTGTTTTGTGTGAGCATACAGATGTTTGTGTAATGACTCGTGTGGCAATCTGAGGACATCTTCTGGGAGTTGACTATCTTTTTCCTCCACCATGTGGGTCCTGGCAGTCAAATTCAAGCTGTCAGGCATGTCCCTTTGCCTCAGTGAGTCATTTTACTGACCCCTTGCTTTGTTTAGAGACAAGGTTTCCTTGTCCTGGGCTGGTCTTAAACCTGATAAGGATGGCCTTGAACTCCCGACCCTCCTGTCTCCACTTTCTGAGTGCTGGATTATTGGATACCAAACCATATTTATGAGATGCAGAGCTTAGTGTACACTAGGCAAGGACTCTAAAAAAATAAAATAAAATGAGCTGTGTCCTAAGCCCCAGAAACTATTGGTTTTGTTTTTTTTTTTTTAAAAAATCTGCAAAAGGGATGCAGGTGTAGCCAGTGGTAGGGCCCTTGACTAGCCCTTAATTAGTTCTTGACTAGCCCTTAACTAGACTTTAACTAGTCCTTGACTAGCCCTTGACTAGTCTTTGCCTAGTTCTTCGCCTAGTCCTTGCCCAGCACACACATGACCCTGAGTTCCACAGCAGAAAAAAATAAATGACCCTAGAAGCAGTGCAAGATAGAAATAACTTTCCTAGTCCATCCATCAGATAGTCACCAATTTTCACTGGATGAAGATTCTCCTTTTCCCCCATATTGAGGAGGGATTTTGGGTCTTCTCACCACAGAGGCTATGGGTCCATTCTGCCAACTCTGGACCCTAGCCAAAACTCTGTCAGAGCCAATGAGTACTTGCTTCTCAGGATACTTCAAAAGGGCGCATTCTCCCGAGTCACAGAGCAGCCTCTGTACTCCTCTCTATCAGCGTGCTCACCGCCATTGTCTCCCAGTGTGAAATTCATTCATGCTTAGGCCTTGAGAGTCAAGAGCTGTCTCTTGGCTCAGTTAGTTAGTAAAGAGCTTGCCTAGCACGCACAGAGAGCCCGAGTCCTGCCTGGGCACACGAGACCCTGTTTAAAAACAAATGAAGAGGTGAATAAGCAAATCCTAAATGAGCCTAATGCCCACAAAGATACCGAACGGGTTCTACCTAACACGGTCCACTTGCTACTACACTAACTCTCTTCATTTCTCCCTGGTTGAGCCCAGGGAGTTAGAAGGAAGACAGGTGACCAGAAGGAAGGTTCTCAAACCCACTGGACACAAGCCTGCCCTGGTACCCAGATACCTCTACCCCCAGAGGACAGCAATGGCTAGATTCCTTCTGTGTATCCAGGGCCCCTGCAGCCTCTGGGCTCCTTCAACAAATCAGTGTTCATGGAGTGGACATAGATGCCAGGTACTTGCTTTAAAGCAGGGGGAGGGAAGGAGGGGAGAGGGAAGAGGGCAGAGTCTGCGGAGGGGAACAGGTCACAGTTGCTGCCCTCACAATATCATGGCCAATGGCAGAAGAGACAGCATCAGCTTGTTCCAGTAACTCTAGTTGGATGATTGGGCCATAAAGACAGGAAGACGCTCCCTCCCCATCCTTAAACACAGCGATAGGTTTTCCTTAAATATTCTTTGATGTGGTGGACAAAACATTGAAAGTCTGCTGGCAGGAAGGAAATGGGACTTATGAATAAAATCACGGCACAAGCTCAGACCAGAGGGCTAAGGAAGCCTTAAAGAGATAGCCTCAGTACAACCTTCGGGGTCCCTGACTATAGATCCATCAGACTATGGATCCAACATCCAGAATTCATTTTCTTCTGCTGGTCTTTTGACCTTGGGCAAGGAGCATTCCCTCTGCAGTTCTACAGATGAGGGCGGCAGACTGGATTGGTGGAATAAATCCATATATTGTCCAGACTTTGTTTTATCTAGAACCTCACTATATAAAATAAGGAGGAGCTGATCATATGGAATCAGGGCAGCCAAGCACAGAGCCATTTGGGAACCCAGTTGGAAAACTGCATGCTGAAGCCCCCTTCAGAGAGCTTACATCCTCTTGCAGTGTACTCTGAGGACAGGAAGGATCACCATTGATTTAGTGTTCTCTATAGTGCTTGGGAATCCATGTGCCATGTCCCTGAATCCTCTGCAACAGCACATGAAGCTAATTAGCTTAAGAACTGAGATCTGTTGTAACCAGGGCTATGGACTGGGATCTGCTGGCAAGAAGCAGAACTGGATTTGAACCATGGATTTTCTTGATTCCAAATATCCCAGCCCCACCCCTAACTCCTAACTCTTTACCTATGTAGAATATTGAGCTGAATCAATTACTTCCTTGAGTCATAAATACAAATATATGTATAAGCATATAAGAATAAGTTATATTCTTAAGAACTATAACTCCCCTACATTATCAATGAGATTTACTTCTGAAGCAAAGACGTAACTGATTTTCAGTTTATTTACACCAGCTAATATTCCATAATGGGTATTGTTGATGTGAACCAGGAATTGTTGATTAAAATCAGTGTTAATAACTCATGTTGAATTTATGTCATGAATTAGAGACAGGATTGGAAGCATCCTTGACCTTTTCAAGTTGCTCCAAATCCCACCGATCTCAGGTGCAGAGGGTAGCTGTAGACGGAGGGGCAAATCTCACGGTTATTTAAATCCTCAGACGCCTCAGTTCTTTGGGGGTGTGGCTATTTCAGAAAGTTAGGTCTTATGGCTGCAACCCCTCCCAACATTACATGTTTTTCCTACACCTCCCTCCTCTGTCGGGGATGCATGACGCTGGTTGAGGACCTATAGACAAAGCCCACCAGGGAAGCAAGCACACTCTAATGCTCCACCTGGAGGTCCTCTAGAGGCCACTAGCAAATTCGAAGATCACAGGACTTCAGGAAAGAAAATGTCACCAAAGGCAAGACAAGCTTTAGTCAGGCATGAGGCGTGGCAAGGCGTGGCAGTGACTTCACTGTATTATTGATGCCAGACGTGGCACAGAAATCGAAATATTTTACATGCCACCTGAAGGTACAGCGCCAACCCCCAGCAGTTGGTAACAGCTGTTGGAGAGACCTTTGTGGAGTAACTTGCTGGACTTTAGAGGGAAAGGGCAGAATGCTGGCTAAGAGACAATGGCTAGGATTTTAAGGAAAGCTACCCCGGAGTGCCTTGAAAACCAGTCCGAAGCGAATATGAGAGATATGCCAAGACATGAGATGTGGCACTTCCTTGCCAAAGGGAGAGATAGCCCTCTTTCTTAGACAAAGAAAATGCTGGGCACGTGTTCCTCACTCGGGCCTCCCCAGACCCATTTCAGTCCCAGGTCCCTTGAGCAGGTGGTAAATCAATCATCCTGATCCAGGTAGGAAGGTGGAGAGAAGGAAAACAAAACAAGCCCCCATCACACATCCCCAAGGACTTCTTCATACAGGCCTCACCCCAGATGACTCTGCTCTCTTGCACCAGCGGGGAGGTGACACTGCCACCGCCCTTCGGTGGTGATGGTGGGATGCTGTCTGACACTTGGAAATGTCCTGTGCATTCCTGGAAGTGCCTAGCCCTGTCTCTTAGACCCTTGCAGCGGAGAACACACAACAGGGACGAAGACATCTACTCCAAGATGCATCCCAGTCTACTTGCCTGTCTATTTGAGAAACCCAAAAAGGAGTATTTTCCCCAGTCCATTGAATGCCCCGCTTGCTCCTGGTCTCCACGATGACCCCTCCAGGAAGCGCTTCTCGCTTGTCTGTCATTTTCACCTGACAAAGGTGATAGCTCAGCGGCAGGCGAGCTCGGGGCATTTCTCCCAAAGGAGAAAGACGCGCGGGCACCCACTCCTGGCCTCTGCAAATCCGCCCCACCCGTAATGGAACAAAGCAACAGAGAGAGGCAAGGCGAGACGCACAGCCTATCACGGGCGACAGCACCAGCCGGCGTGCGGGAACCCATGCCCTGGTCCCCTTGCAAGGCGCCGCCTGCGCCCGCGGCCACCCATGGGCCAGTAGCGCCGCGCGTCCTACGCTTCCTCGCGCTGCCCGCGTCCCCAAGCAGCTACTGTACCTGCTAAATTTAGCGACCGCCGGGTATTAATAGCTCTAGCGACCGGGGGCTGGTAGCTCGCAGGGGCTCGCGGCCCTAAGGGGATCTGGGGACCCGGAGGGAAGGGAAGCAGAAGGGATGCAGGAATAGAAGCCACTTACACCACCAGCCTGGAGATGATCCATGACACCATGGCGGGCGGGCGGGCAAGCGCGGCCCGAGCTGCTGGGCTGCGTGCAGTGCTGCGTTCCCGACGCGTCTGTCTGTCGGTGCACTGCCGCCGCCGCCAGACTGAGTGCGCCCGCCCGGCCCGGCCCCGCGCTCGCGCGTCGGCGCAGCCGCGGCACGTTCAGCCCGCTGCCCCAGCCCCCCGGGGCTCCGCGGGCCCGCGGCGATTGGGCGGCTAGCGGTGAGGGCACCGCGCGACCCGCCCCTACTCCGATCGTCCCAGCCTTAGGGCTGCAGCCAGGGCGGGTCCTCCTCCACTCAGTGTGGCGTGGAACCTTGCTTTGCAGTGGCCCAGTGGGCTGGGCCTCGGAACCCCCCCCCCGGGGAGGGCTGCCCCACCCTCAATATTACCGAAGAGAAACTGAGGTCCTATTCTGGACTTTGAAATCTTGCCTACACTTGTCTAGACCAGATTCTGTCATTCTTCACTTAGATCATGCCCTAGCCTCAGGAGAAACCTGACATATTCAGTTGGCATCCCTTAAGTCCTCATTAGAGCATCTTAGCAAGTGTCTGCCTACTGACAGATCAAGTGTCCCTATATGATCAGTACCCTGTCTGCAACCCTATCACCATTCACCACTTTAGACCTTTAGTTCTTTTTCTACAGATCTCTCTCTCCCCCACCCTCTCGTGTGTGTGTGTGTGTGTGTGTGTGTGTGTGTGTGTATGAGCACACACCCATACGCATGCACCACCACATACGTATGGGAGCCAAAGGACAACATACAGGAGTCAGTTCTATGTGGGTGCCATGATTCAAACTTGGGTCACCAGGCATGGTAGCAATCACCTTAAGCAGGAGAGCTGTCTCAAGAGACCTTGACCTTGGACTCTTCTGTGTATGTACATACACTCCTGTCTCGGTTTGCTTCATCTTCAAGCCTCAGCTGATGGGCTATGAGAGCTGAACGTTATATACATCATGGCCCAGCAGCATTTGCAGAGCCATGTGACTTCTTAGACAAAATGGAAACTGTGTTCAGTATAAACACCTTAATGCATTTAAATTATTGCATCATATAGGATTTATCTTGATGACTGAATTTTATGGTGTCCCTTTAAATGTTGCAGCCCAGCTGAGGGACTTGCTTTGCTCACTGACGATCATCTACATCAACTTCCCTCAGTATCACTGGAAAGCCTTTGGCTCTGCTGTTCCCTTCTACCCATAGCTTAGGTCCCAGTGTTCTGCTCTTTGCTGATAACTCTTGTATAAAATTCAGTGCCCAACATGAGAAATTCCGTAGAGATCTAGCTTACAGCCTTCTCTAAAGAGCTCTGTCCAAGATGGATTCCTGCAGGGGCAAGGTGACTTTGAATTTTAGCTGAAAGACACTGGAAATAAGGTGCTTTCAAATGTGGTGGCAAGTGTATGGTGGCATGTACCTATAATTCCAATACTTGGGAGATAGAAACAGGAGCCTGGGAAAATGTCCTAAGACCAGTCTCAACTCCCTCCCTCCAAAGCCAGGCAGGGTAGTTCACACTATAACCTTAGAATTCAGGAGGTGGAGACAGGAAGTTGAGTTCAAGGTCATTCTTGGCTAGTTATGAAGTTCAAGACGAGCCTGTGTTACATGATGAGTCTCTCTCTCTCTCTCTCTCTCTCTCTCTCTCTCTCTCTCTCTCTCATTCACTTTCATGTGTATGTACATATTGACAGAAAACACTTTCTGATAATGAAGGTAGTGTAAGATGTGTCTTTTGTGATGAGGAGTCTAAGAACCCATAAAATACAATATACAATACAGAGGTCTTTAATGTAGCATTGAAGCCGAATTGGAGACTGGTTATTTCCCTTCGGGGCAGTTCTGAACCTTACAGCCCCAAACCACTTCCCTTCCTTGTAATCCAGAGACAGAGACAAGAGAATGAACCCCTGGGGCTTGCTGGCCAACCAGAGGCTAGACTACTTGGTGTGTTCTAGGCCAGTGAGAAGACCTGTGGATCTAAACAAGGTAGGTGCTGCCCAAAGAATGACACCTGAGGTTTAACACACACACACACACACACACACACACACACACACACACACACACACACACACGCGCGCACGCACATTTTCCAAAGCCATAGCAAGACAGGGTCTTCTGAGCCTCCCCCACACTTCTCCCATGTTCTTCTACCACACTCACTAATGAGATCAGAAGATCTATCAGCCATCTTGAGGGGTGGAGGGCATGGACTATTATGTCTCACCCGGGCTTTGGTAGTACAGGTCTGTAGTTATTGAGGTTGAGAAAGGTCGAGGCCTACCTGGTCTACTTACTGAGACTCTGTCTCAGAAAGTAAAACGACAACAGACTGGAAAGCCTGTGATAGCTCAGCAGCAGGGTTGCCTTGTATGTGCAAAGCCTAGAGTTCAATCCTCAGTACCGGAAAGAAATAAAAACTTTCAAAAATTGTGGTCTACAGAGGTGCCCCGAGGAGGAGGAAAACAACGCTGTCTCTGTACTGTTTCCTTCCTGGGCATGCCCAGTGGGTAAGCTTTCCAGGGAAAACAGAAAACTCAGGTTCGATTACAGTGCTCAACTGGACATTTTCATTACTGAAACAAAACACGTAGATCTGGAGGAATGGAATGGAAAATGAGCGGGACTACCTCAAGTTTTCCTCAGTAGTCAGGAAGACTTGTTTCCCAGAGCAGGGCTGAGTGATGGGTAGGAGGGGCGAGAGCAGGGGCAGGAAGAAAGTTGTTTTTTTGTTGCATTCCGTGTCTCTGAGCGAAAATGTTGCACATCCTGAATCTCTCCATCCTGGCCCCCTCCGGTTTGTCCTTGGCCACAGCCCTGAAGACGCTGAGACCAGGGAGGAGTTAGCCCTTTCAAACAATGCAGCTCTCAAGCCAGTATCAGTTGGCTCACTGTGAATCCCTTTGCTGACGATCGGAAAGAGTGGCCATGAGTGACTTCCGATCCCCAGCCTCTTCCGTCTTTCTGACGAAGCCTGATGCTTTGTAGTCCAGAGTGATTCTCTCACATCCTAACCTAACTTAGAAATTGCAATTTCTCTTATGTCACTAGACATAAGCTAGGCCAAAAAGTTTTCCTGTGTGTGTGTGTGTGTGTGTGTGTGTGTGTGTGTGTGTGTTTTGTATTGAAAATAGAGAGAAGAGACTTTTCCATGTGCCTGTGAACTAAAGTTCCCAGAATAAAAAGCCAAGTATATATTAAAGAGTCCATAAGCCTAGCTGACTTAGTAGAGCTTTGTAATTGTAGAAAGTTGAAATGTTCCAGATCCATAGACAAATAATCTTGTATTATTTTTATATATCTTAATATCCATTCCTTGCCGGGATGGCTATTCTTGGTTGTCAACATCTGGAATCAACTAAAATCCAGTTAACTAACAACCAAATGACTGGGCATACCTGTAAGGGAATTTTTTTCTTAATGAAATCATTTGCAGGTTGGAAGATACATCTTTAATCTGGGACACGCCTTCAGCTGGCAGCCTATATAAAGGACATGGAAGAAGAAAGCTTGCTCTCAATTTTCAAGCAAGTCCATTTCTTCACTGGCATCAGAACCTACTTTTTCATTATTATAGCATCGGTGGAAGACAAGCTGAGGCATCCAGCCCTGTGGACTAAATAACTACTAGTTCTTTTTGCTGGTAGACAACCACTGTTGAATTAGCTAGACTGCAGTATGTAAGCCATTCTAAGAATCTCCCTTTATATATATATTTGTAAATTGGCCCTCTAGAGCAGTGGTTCTCAACCTGTGGGTCACGACCCCTTTACACACTTGAATGACCCTTTCATAGGGGATGAATATCTGTTCATCAGATATTTATATTACAATATGCAACAGTAGCAAGATTGCAGTTATGAAGTAGCACTGAGAATAATTTTATGGTTGGGGGTCACCACAACATGAAGAACTGTATTAAAGGGTCAGTCACAAAGTTAGAAAGGTTGGGAACAACTGTTCTAGAGAACTCTGGCCAAAATACTTGCCCACCATTGTGTCTGGCTAATATCCCGTGTCAGGTAACACCTATTGTTAACAGGCCATTGGCTTCCACCAGCCCCAAAGCTACAGATATCACCTAACACCCATTTATCTGATTGGCATTCTCACTGTGTACTAGAAAAATAGCTTGGCTTATGACTTAATTTTGTCTTAGAACTACAAAAGCTTCATGGAACTATTGGTACATCGGAGCATATTATCCACTCCTTACTCTTTCCTGCCACCTCTCTTGAGCCTTTCATAAGCAAAGTTGTCACCATGAAGGCTCTGGGTCACTTCCTTAGTGTCCTGGTGTAGCAGGGCCCTAGATAGTAGTTTGCCCCCAGACTCTAGCATAACTGACTCCATTCAGGCTGCAAAACTCAGCACCACCTGCCAAAACTAAGACAAATGCCTAATCCATCGAAGTCCATAGTTTTGGGAAACTCTCAAAATGTACTAACCTTGTCTTTTAGCTCCTTTAGTTCTGCTTCTCTCTAACTGGTCTTCTTAACTGACATATGCCAACCAAGAACATGGTTTTGTGCTTAAAAACCCACTCTGAGAAAGACTCAGGACTATACTAGGACCCCAAACACCTGATGTAGTCACCGGTTATCTAATAAAGGCTTTCTATTGTCTTAGCCCATGTCTTCCCTAACCCTAACCCAACAACACTGCAGTGGGGTGATGAGTATTATCCTCAGTGTCAGCAGCTCATTTTGTTCTAGCTTTTTTACCTTCTCAACAGTAGAAGGTTGAGGGTAGAAGCAAACTCTGACCTTCATGCGCTTGGCTCCAGTCAACTGATTTGATCTGATCACATATCTGAGTGCCTTGGAGAGTCTAGTCCTCTCTTTAAAGTCTTGGTCCAAGTTTGCATTAGGAAAGTACCCCAAATGCCTTTCTTTGGTTCCTGGGGTTCCCTCAGAGTGAGTGGTGGCTTCATAGCACACTGTTCATCTCTCTGTGCATTACTTTCATAAATGCTGCATCTCAGGGATGCAAGTCATGTCCAAAAGGTGACATGAAGCACAAGCAGCCATGTGCCCTGTTATCAGTGATGCTGTCTCTGAGCTTCCATTCTGCTGATGACGTCATCCCCATAGCCAGGCATGGCCGCTACCACAGGCAGATGACACCACTTACACTCTCATTGCCACAGCTAAAGTCTCAGTTTGAACAGTTCTTTCCATTTTTTTCTGCAGCTTTTCATGTACAAGAGAGATCAATGAAATTGACTGTGTATGAGAGCCAAATTTTCAAGATCCAATTGAATAATTTCCAACATGTGAAGCCCAAACCTTTGTTCCCTGATTTTCAGGAAACTTAAAGGGGCTTTGTTTCAGATCCAACATAACTAGAAGCTTCCTGATGCACTAACTGAATTGGCTATTGCTTAGACATCTTCTGAGATTTTTTTTAAAGATTTATTTATTTATTATGTATACAGTATACAGAAGAGGGCACCAGATGTCATCATAGATGGTTGTGAGCCTCCATGTGGTTGCTGGGAATTGAACTCAGGACCTCTGGAAGAACAGTCAGTGCTCTAAACCACTGAGCCATCTCTCCAGCCCCCATTTTGAGATTTTTTTCCCTCTGCACTGGTATGGTTTTTTGCTCAGCACCATGCTGCTCCATGGGAAAATGGAGCCTGGTCCAGAGACACAGTATGAGAAGAAATGAGAGAAATAAACTTAACCCTGAGCCCCAGCCCTGGCCAGGGTATCTCAGACACATACCTGGCCTGTTTGATATACATGTACTCCTGTTTCCAGGATCTGACTGAGCACCTCAAGAGTCTAGTCAACCTCCTCCTGAGGGTGACCTTAGAACCTTCGAAACCAATACTGGTTTTCTTTGTCCTGGCCTAGCCTCTCTGAGCTCAGAAGACTGTTGTGGAATATTATTTTAACTATGTCAAATGTGTTATATTTGTTTATACTGTGGGATATTATTTTAACTGTGCAAAGGTGTGTTACATTTGTTTATGCTGCGTGTGTTGAATTATGAAAAGATGTGTTGTATCTGTTTCACCTTGCCTCCCTGAGGCACCTGATTGGTCTAAATAAAAATCTGGACAGCCAATAGCTAGGCAGAAAAAAGGTAGATGGGCCTGGCAGACATAGAGAGGTAGGAGGAGAGAAAGGAGAAAGAAGAGAGACCAAAGGAGAAAAGGAGGCATCTGGACAGCCAGATGTGGAGGCTGTAGGCAAGTAAGACATACAGGAAGGATGAAACAGGCTAATTTAAGTTAAAAACAAAAGCTAGCCAGAAACAGACATAAGCTAAGATCCAGCATTCAAAAATAATAGTAGGTCTCTCCGTGTCATGATTTGGGAGCTGGTTGGTGGCCCCCAAAGAAAAGCCTGGAATAGAAGACTGTGCCATTTTTGGCACCGTCTTTCACAGGGCATGCTCAGTTCTAAGCTGGGAGAGTGAGATTGTCATCTCAAGAAAACAGCTAGCTGTTCACAGTTAACCAGCACAAACATGGGCATCAAGAATCTCTTAGTTCTTAAGCCCATATGAAACAAGGGTTTCAGAGTCTCTACCCAGTAGAGCGGAGAGTTGAAATGCTTACTCCAAAGCAGCTAGTGGACAGAGCACTCTATACCACCTCAAAACTCTATGAATGGTCTCTATGACGACAGAGACACAGATTCATGGAAGACTTTGCATGACAATGGCCACTCCCTCTGTTTGTATTGTTCAAAGGTTGTGTCTAAATAGTAACATAACTGCAATATGGACTGAAATTTGGTCACCATTTTAAAATATTCACCCTGATGCTCTAACCCATGGTTGGGGGCTCCTGTTTCGGAACATCTATGGTTTTGGTCTTGTCGTAATGAAGTCCATATTGTCCAGGGTTGCAGCTAGAATGAGAGGCACTATGTTGGAAACCTGATGCCGCCGCTGTAGAGCTTTGTGTTCTCTTTGGTTGTTCTCTGTCCCCTTATAGAAGCAGCACATGTGTTCATTTATAGAAATGCCCCACCTGTTTCCAGAAAGGATCCAAGACAGCAAGGATAGTCTTTCCACAGACACACCCCAGATTCTTGTAACAGTTCCTGGACCAGGTGGGGCCCTTCTCAGGACACTGGCAAGATTCAACCAGCAGAAGGGGTGGGTCAGAGGTGACCATGCACTGTTGGCAAAAGCAGAGTGACCTTCAGCAACGTCCGTAGGGAAAGACAGAGGTTGGTACCGGAGCCCTTTGGCCTCACCCTCCTGGCCCATCCCTTAATGCTCTATGAAACTATAAGACCCAAAAAAAACTATTCTATAAGTTGCCTTATCACAACAATAGAAAAGTTACTAAGACTTTGCTCTTGTATGTGGGTATGACTCGCTGCTTAAAGTTTCTGCTAGCTTGATTTCCCTACAATGATAGACTGTAACCTGGAATTTCTTTCTCCCAGGTTGTCTCTGTCAGGATATTGCATCACAGTAACAGAAATGAAACAAGAGTAGCAAGTGGATGGATAAAGAAAATGTGGTTTATCATAGAACAATACTTAGGAATAAAAAGAGTAAATTGTATCAATTCATGTAACAAAGTAAACTCAAAAATTTTTGTATGAGAAAAAAAAAACAAAAGAATACTGTAGTCGGAGTTTTTCATTAGGATCACTAGCTCCCCAAATAACCACACAGAGACTTAATATTAATTATAAATGCTTGGCTGACAGCTTAGGCTTGCTTTTTTTTTAAACTTTATTTATTTATTTGCCTTGGTGTTTGCCTGGAACTGGAACTACAGACAGTTGTTAGCTGCCATGTGGGTGCTGGGAATTGAACTCAAGTCCTCTGGAAGAGCAGACAGCGCTCTTAACCGCTGAGCCATCTCTCCAGCCCCAGGCTTGCTTTTTTTTTTTTTTTTTTTTTTTTTTTTTTGGAAGTGATTCTGCTTTTATTTCCTTCACGTTAAACCAATCATAAAATTTCACAGTGATTTCTGGGCTGGGGCAGAAGGAAAGTGTATTCAGAATACTGGAGGCCTCGAAGGTGTAAGCAGGGGAGGGGGTCCTCACTGGGGAAGCTGGAGGAGCACCGACTGCCCTGCTGGCAGGTAGGTGATGTTCCGAGAGCGGGAGAGCTGGTAAGCAATGTCCTCAGCAGCCTCCAGCTTGTGCAGCTCAATCAGGCCATCACCTGCAGTGGCCAGTGAGTTGGCAATCAGCTCAGCTGCCTTGGAGTCACCCTCGGCGGAGACGGAGATGATGGCTGCCTTCTTCTGCTGCTCAGCCTTTTCCACCACGAATCTGGCCCTCTCAGCTTCCTGCTGGGCCACCTGCTTGGCTTCCACCGCTTTTGTGAACTCCTTCCCGAAGGTCAGATGTGTCAGGGACACATCATCCAGGATCAGTCCAAAAGTTGCTGCTCTCTCTGTGAGGTCATCGCTCACCTGCCTGGAGACCAGCTCTCGCTGGGTGATCAATTCTCCAGCATCAAATCGAGCCACTACTGACTTGAGGATCTCTGTGGTGATGGATGGCAGCACCCGCTCATCATAGTCCTCACCGATGCTGGTGTAGATACGAGGAAGCTGGCTGGCTACTGGCCGGAAGAGGATTCGTAGTGTGATATTGACATTCTGCAAATCTTTGCTACCAGTGATGACTGGTACATTCTGTGGTTGTGAACGGCAATCAAAGATAATTGGTTTCCGTACCCAAGGGATAAGAAAGTGAGTCCCTTCCCCTACCACAATGTCCTGGACTCCACGGAATCGGTCAAAGATGACAGCTCTGTGCCCAGCATCCACATTATATAAGGCAGAGTTCACCACGCCTCCCGCAAGTGCTAAGGTTAGGCCAAACTTTCCGATAGATTCAAATACTTTGGCAGCCATGATTCCTTTTGTTGCACCCACTCACACCTGCTTCCACTCTGACCTCTACATGAATTCCCCAGCCTCGCATCCAGGCTTGCTTTTTTAAGATAGCTCTGATAAATTAATCCATTTCTATTCACCTTTGTGCTGCCCCAATGCTCATTTACTTCATCTATGCACTTTCCATGTTGCTTCTTCTAGTGTGGCTGGCAGCTCCTCTGACTCCACCCTCCTTCCCAGCATTCTCTCTGCCCCCAAATCCTGCCTACTTCTTGGCCAGTCAGCTTTTTATTAACAATGAGTGCAACACATCTTCCTTCACAGTGCAGGGAAGGATTATTCCACAGCAGAATACACAGTGTTCGATTTCATTTCCCCGTGAGTCTAAGAAAGAGAAATTTAAGTAGAAGAATGAAGAGTTCATGAGTGTTTTGAATGGAGAGGAAAACAGAAAAGAGTCATAATGTCCTAATATGTTGGCAGTTACTCAGTCTGTATGTACATTGTTTAAAACCAATGAGTTACTTTCTTGAAATTGTATGAACTTTTTTTGAGACAGGATCTTGTGTAACCCAGGCTGGCCTCAAACTCTCTGTGTAGTCTAGAATGATCTTGAGTTCTAGGATTGCAGGTGCCAGCTATGAGCTCTATTTGATGTGGTACTGAGAACCAAACCCAGGATTTGCTGCATGAAGAGCAAGCACCATACCAATTGAACCACACCCCCGGACTATCTGAATTTTATTATCTGGAAATTAAATCTTTTTCCAAAATAGGCTTTTTCTGTGTTACAGCTCTGGCTGGATTGGAACTCACTCTGTAGACCAGGCTAGCCTTGAACTCATAGAGATCTGTCTGCCTCTGCCTCCTGAGTGCCCGGATTAAAGGTGTGTGCCACCAGGAAATTAAGTCCTAATAAAACTGATTTTAAAATTTCATGTGTGTAGGGCTGGAAAGATGGCTCAGCAGTAGGAAGCCTCCCAAGAACAGGCAAACCTCTGTGACTACTGTTTCCACACAGCCATGTATCTCCGCCCTTTCTTGTTCCTAAGCCATGTGTGTTGGGTTTGTCAGCTTGACACAAGCTAAAGTCATCAAGAGGAAGGAGCTTCCATTAAGAAAATGGTTCTATAATATCAAGCTGTAGACAAGCCTATAGGGCATTTTTCTTAACTAGTGATTGATGGGGAGGGCCCAGCCTGTTTTGGGTGATGTCATCCCTGGGCTGATTGGGTAGTCCTGGGTTCAGCTGAGTGAGCAAGCCAAGGGAGTGAGCCAGTAAGCAGCATCCCTCTGTGGCCTATGCATCTGCTCTTGTCTCTCGGTTCCTCCCCTGCTTGAGTTCCTGTCCTGACCTCCTTCGATGCAGAACTGGGATGTAGAAGTGTAAGCCAAATAAACCCTTTCCTCCCCAGCTTGCTTTGGTCCTGGTGTTCTATCACAGCAATAGTAACCTTCCTTGACCAAGACACCATGAAACAGCTGCAGCCAGTGGTGCCCTCAAAGACTGCCTGCGCTATGCCAAAGGGTCTACTTCAGTAGTTTCTGCCTCACTAAGCCAAGGCCTTGGCAAATCCCAGTAGAGGTTGCCTGTCCTTCTGTCTTCAATACCATGCAATCTCATTTGTGCCCAGGGTTCTCTGTGACTGAATAGGATGGGACCCTGGGATCTTTAAATCAAGGCCCTTCATGTTTCTTTTTCAGACCCTTTAAGCAGCATCCTCTTCCCACTGAATCAAACCAAATAATCCAGTCCTTACCTGCATCATGGCTGCAGGAACGGTCTTCTTCATTTAGCCACAGCCAAATACTGTTTACTCACATTCATGGCTGAAAGTACTGATATCCAGAGAGACAGCCCATGTGCATGAGATGATGCTGGGATCCTAGAGATAATTGAGGGAAACACTTTGCAAGACTAGAGGACTCTAAAAATCAGGGCAAGGCGGCAGGAGTCTAGAGCTTTTGCCTATTGACTGTTAGAATCAACAAGAATTCAATCCTGCCAGAGAAATGCCCAGTGGTCAGAATGGTTGCTCTGTAAATGGACCAGGGTTTGATTCCTAGTAACCACATGAAGAAGAGTCACAACCGCCTGTACCCTAGCTCCAGATGATCCAGTGACCTCTTTTTGCCTCTATGGGCACCAGACACACAAGACTCACAGACATACATGTAGGCAAGACATACATCCAAACATAATTTTTTAATTACAAAAAAGGACCCAAAAATCAAGACTGTTTATCATGTATAGACAGACCTATATTGAGTAAAAATAAGAATGAGAAATGCTACACTTGAGATTCCTCACCTGTGGACAGGGAATGTGTCCATGTGGAAATATATAGGATATATCATCCAGAAACATAAAATATAGACTGTCTATCATCTATGTATCTATCAGTCATTTAAATATCCATGGTGTTCCCTCCCTCTCTCCCTTCCCCCCTCTCTTTTTTCTTTCCTTCCTTTCTCTTTTTTGTTTGAGATAAGGATCCTAAATTTTCTGAGGAGTGTCTGTACTAATTTTTATAATGATGGCACTAATTTATACCCTGACAATGTAATGGCTCCTTTTCTGAGCTCTGCAGATTTTTCTTTTGAGCTTTGCCTTTATATTGGTAATGTGTGTATTTGTGAAGACTCCTGATGTGGGATGTCTTTCCGTATGCTGTGAATACCATTGATTAATAAAGGGAGTGTTTTAGCCTATGGCAGAGCAGCTTAGAAGCAGGGGAAGGAAGACAGAGTCAGGGAGATGCAATCCAGCCGCCCAAGGAGCAACATATAAAGGAACTCAAGTAAGCCATGAACCATGTGACAAGCCATAGATGATCAGAAATGGGTTAAGATTCAAGAACTAGCTAGTGATAAACCTGAGCCATAGACTGAACAGCATGTAATTAATATAAGTGTCTGAGTCATTATTTGGGCCAAAGCGGCAGCAGAGCTTCAGGCAGGTCCCAACCTTGGGCCATATGTGTCAGAAATTTCAAAATGGTGTTCTAATGTGGGGCATATACATCCATATAAAGCCTGACAAAACTTAAACAGGGTTCTAGATTAAAAAAAAAATAGAGCCAAAAACAGCTTCTGAGTTATGTCTCTCAAGTGAGTTGTGGTACAGAGACACCCGGCATGGCATGTGAGCTTGATCTATAGAATGTCAGGATTTTCAGAGTGTAGTTTAAGCTGCAGCAAGGCTGGTTCCTGAAGTCTCATAAGAGCTTTGGCACAAACACAAGCTGGATATGACAGATTTCAAGTTTCTGTTCTTTCAGGCAAAAAGGGAACAGAGTCAAAGACAGCTTCTTGGCAGCAGCATTTTCTAAGAGGGCTCTGTTTGCTGGTGGCAACTTTAAAAGATGTTTCGTGACTCAGTTTTAGCGGCAAAAACTGTGTGGCTCTTTTAAGGCTCTGCTGTCAAACACTTAAATGGAGTTCATGAGCAGTAGATGATAGTGTTATATTTGGTGGCAGTGTGGACCCTAAAATTCCCTGGAATTAGGAAGGTAAGCATGACCCCAGTACCTCTGCATTATTGAAAAGACAAGAAGGTGAAGCCAGCAGTGCTTTGCAGCTTGGCATTTAAAAAAAAATAATCCTGGTTAGAAAATGATTAAGGATATGTAATGAAACAGATTCAAATGGAGAAAACATATAAATGGGTTACAATGTGTGTAAAAAAAATATAAAAGGGTAGAGAAAAATCCTTTTAAAAAGGTAATAGAGTGATAAAAGTATAATAAGCCATGTAAGGATGGAAAATACACAAAGAATCTGGATTATGGTTATTATTGTATTTTCTTTTAATTTTTAACTGTTAATGAGCTAACTGCAGAAAGACATTTGGTTGTAAAGGCTGCCAAGTTAAACCAACATATATATTTTAAAGGTATCTTGAATTTGAAATTTGGGTCTAAGAATATGTTGCTTTAGGAAAAAGGTTCTGCTTTTGTTTCCACAAATTAGAACATTTGGATTGTTTCCAGGCTAATATGGTTTGATCAAGGAAGATGCCCTGAAAAGTCTCTGATGGGAAGAGATGGTCATATTAGCCTCAAAGTTGCCAGCTGAGATGATTCAGGCTCAGGACCCTGATAAGATTGTCAATGCCCCTAATCAACAGGAAGTAATAATGGAAAGCTATGCTCAAATTCCCAAAATATTGTTTATAAGTGTTTGTTTTCATTGTAAATGATTAATGATCATAGTCAATCTCTCTCTAAGGAAAAAGGGGGATATGATATAGAAATAATTTAAGAAGATAAGTTATGAATCTACCTTAATTCAAAAACAACTGTTAAATCTCAAAATATTTTATATTGGTATAGATTTTGGTTTATTGATACAAATTTAAGGTCAATTTTTATTATACTGTATGTATTTTTTACTCTTGTAAAAATATTATTTCTAGAAGTTATTATATTTATATAGCTTATTTAAAACTATAATGCATAATTAAGAAATGCAGATTAATAGTCATCTATGATAATCAAATCTATAGTTATGTTAGTTATTTTTTTAGGTAAACAAAGATATATTACACTTAGATAAGTAATCTTCAAACACTTCAAAGACCTACAGAAAATGGTATTTAAAATATTTTAGGAACTTAGATTTTTCTGGACAGTGAGACAGGTCTGCTTTTAGCAGCACAAATCTACTTCAAGAGGATGATAGGTATCGAAGAAACTCCATGTAGAGTTCACTTTCTTTGCAGCAAAAGTTAGCCACTGGACAAGACACTGTTCTTACCTCAACTGCCTGACAGTATGCTGTATAAACTGGACATGTAGGATCCATAGGAAAATGATCTCTGAACTTTGGCAGAACAAGCAGAGATGGTCCTTCAGGTTCCTGCTTCTCAGACAGAGGAAACTGCCAGACATTCTGCAGGACCCAGGAAGAAGCAACGGACAAACTATGCCAAAATAGATGGAACAGTTCTTCAAATTTCCTGCTTCAAAAAAAAAAAAAAAATGGGGGCTGGAGAGATGGCTCAGAGGTTAAGAGCACTGACTGTTCTTCCAGAGGTCCTGAGTTCAATTCCCAGCAAAACCACATGGTGGCTCACAACCATCTATGATGAGGTCTGGCGCCCTCTTCTGTAAAACTGTATGCATAATAAATAAATAAATAAATAAATAAATAAATTAAAAAAAAAAAAATGTCTACCAGAGACTCTAGGTCTCTAGGCTGAAGATGGATGCTCCAGCGTTACAAGGGAACTTTGGGTGACTGTCCAGGCAGCAAGATGTCATCCCTATAATTTCTAGATTTTGGAAGTTGCTTGCACTTCCTGTTTACTAGGGTAATATTATATCCTTCTATGGTCTTTGATGTAGTTGAAGATTAGATAGTTATAAATATAGTTTTCCTTAATTATAATAAAAGGTAAATTAAATGTGAAACTTTGAACTCATAAGGATAAGGTAGATGATAGAATATTTTCTTCAATTTTGCTAAATATAGATAGACTAGATATTGTAACTGTAATTCTTGCTTGATAGCTGTTTTATTATATTTAATTGTACTATGTTAAAATTGAAACCGACTTCCGGGACCCAGCGCTGGCTGCAGAATCCCAGCGCTCTCTGGGGCAGGGGCAGGTGGACGCTGTCCCTGACCACTTCCACGGCTCCTGCTGAGGGAAATCCCGCCACGACCTCGAACTGAGCGAACTAACTGCTGGGGCCTCCGAGGGGCGGATTCGGACCCCGCCCAGAGGTCAGGAGGGGGCTAGAGGCCTCAGTGCCTTTATCCCAGCCTGGGAGGGAGAGTTCAGCTCCCATTGTTGCTGGTTCCACTTCCGGGACCCAGCGCTGGCTGCAGAATCCCAGCGCTCTCTGGGGCAGGGGCAGGTGGACGCTGTCCCTGACCACTTCCACGGCTCC
>PVIH01013844.1:0-36482 GCA_004025045.1 Sigmodon hispidus
AAGTAAAATAGATGTTCTCCCAGGTAGAATAGATATTCTCCCAAAGTAAAATAGATGTTCTGGTTTGCTTCACAGTAACAGAGAAGTAACTCTAAAGAATAGAATAACAGGAACATTCTGTGGCTAGGTTACTTAGCAGTCCTCCCATAAAGGTAGCTCTAAAGAATAGAATAGCAAGAACATTCTATGGTTAGGTTACCTAGCAACCCTCCCCTGAAGCAAGATGAGTCACCTTTTTACCCTGTCAATATCCTGCTCCCCTGGCCAGCTTCCTGCAGGTGTTTGAAGATTGCCCCCTCCCCATATTCTGCTATATAAGCATGTATAGAATCGTAATAAATCGAAGCTTGAACAGGCTCCCATTTGTCTTGCTGCCCTCCTTTGCGTCTCCCTTCCCTTCATTCTCTCTTGTAGGTGGTCTCCCATGTTGAAGTCCTGCGGGTCGGGACAGCCCTTCACTTGTCCACTGCATTGTTTTACAAACCCTGATTTATAAAGGTTAGAGACCATTTAGTTCTCATATAGTTCTTCTTTGCTTTGTTTTAATCATAGCCACAAGCATTCTCATGTTAATAAATAGATAGGATGTGTTTTAAGGTTGCTTTTCTTTGTGGGAAATTATTTTGTTGAATACTTGCTTTAAACTTTCTATTGAAGTTTTAAATTTAACAATTAGATTACTCAGATTATTTTCATTTTGTCACTGTCACCAAGAACATAGGTTCCCTTTCACAGGTTCCTACTCTCATCCATATAGATTAAAGTATTTATAAACAGGTTTAGAAGGAAACTTGAAGACATTTGAAGTCTCAGAGAGAAGAGGGCAGGAAAGCTGCCCTGGTGACCAGTGTTCTGCCCGAAGCTCAATCCCCAAAGAGACCACCAGAGACAGATGTCCAGAATGCAACAGCAAGGTTTAGTTAGTGTGATACAAGCCAGGCAGGAGCTTGTTCCAAGCGCCCAACATAGGAGGCAAGGAAGAGCTGCTCATCCTAAATTACACAAGCTTTTTTAAAGGCAAAAACCACAAGGCAGGGTCAAGGGTGCAAGTGTGCTGCTGATTGGTTCATGCTTAGCATTCCTGGACCCCACCGGGGGTGGGGTGGTTGTTTTATTGCCTTAGAGTTGGATCATTCAGATATCCTTATGTAGTATCACAAATGAGACTAAAAGCCAATTATTGGGGGAAGGCTGATATATCAGAGAGAAGAAGCACCACAGTCAATTCTCACCCAGCTATCTTATAATTTTTTTAGTTTTGTTTTTGGTTGTTTTTGTTAGTTGTTTTGGGGGTTTTTTGTTTTTATAAATTTTTATATATTTTATTTTTTTTAGGTTAGGATTAAAGGCATGTAGCCTTGAACTTATAGAAATAAAAAAGTTTTGCCTCTGGAGTTGTGGGGTCAAGGGTGTAGTTTATTATTTTTTGGCCTTTTTTGTGTTGGGATTAAAGGTGTGTGTGTGATTGATTTAGTTGTTTATTTTTGTATTTAAGGTTTAAAAATTTTTTGAGCTGTTTGTCTAGGATTTGACTGGGTGCTCTCTCCCCAATATTTAGGTTTTATTAAACATGTAATATATATCCACATCCTTAGATAGTGCTTAGCTTATTCTTTCTTGGAACTGGGCAAGCCCTGCCAGGAATGTGAAACTGAACTTTATTTTACCTTTATAAGACAAAAATGGCTACTAGAATACAAAATGGGTTTCTTGAGCTAAGTTTACTCTCTTCAACCAGAATGTCCAGTGTGTTAGAGCAGGTAGGCTTAGGATTCTAGTTGATGTTTGGAAAAGAAATGGGCCTACTGGCACATACTTTTAATCACGAACTTGAGAAGCAGAAGCTGACAGATCTCTGAGTTCAAGGTCAGCCTGGTCCAAATATGAGACAGGCAGGGTTACATAGAGAGACCCTTTCTCAAGAAGAAGAAGGGTAGGGGTTGAAGATGTTTAGGCAACTGCATCAAGGAAGAGGCTTCTATAAGTGCTGACTCACTGAGGGTTTGTCTAAAGAACATCTCATCTGTTCTTTAGATTTACTTGTTTTATGTATATGAGTGCTCTTTCTGCATCAGGTACGACTTTATTCCAGAAGAGGACATCAGATCCCAGTATAGATGGTTGTGAGCCACCATGTGGTTGCTGGGAACTGAACTTAGGACCTTTGGAAGAACAGCCAGTGCTCTTAACTGCTGAGCCATCTCTCTAACCCCATCTCATCTTTGAGTAAATCATACATATATATATATATATATATATATATATATATATATTCTTGCTCCAGGTCTGGCTTGGTTTTCCTTTTTAATCTTATCTCTTAGATTTATTTTTTCTTTTAAGATTTATTTATTTTATGTATGAGTGTTTTGCTTGTATTTCCTCCCAAAGAGATCTGACAAATGACTAACAGAGGTACCTGTTAACATATCAAAGTAGATGATGGCCACCAGGCTCCCAGGAGAGCAAGTGTCTGGTATAGAGTCCTGTTCTGGCTCCTCGGCCCAATCCTGAACCTTTCCTGCCCCTAAACTTCACTAGCTCCCCCCCCTTCTGTTTTCTATATAGCCCAGCCATTTTGACCATGTGCTCTCTTGGCTCTTCTCCCTTTCTTTCCTGATCCTCTCTCTTATTTTCCTCTCTCATGCTCCCCCACTCTCTTTCCCCTCATGGTCAGTTCAGCTGGCCATGTTCATCTGACTCTTCCAGATGTCTCTGACTGCTCATTCCCTCTACATTTCCTATTTCATCTACAATAAAAACCTTCTCCTTAACCATATCTTGGAGTGGTCATGTTCTCAGTTTCATTCAACCTGCAAGAAGTATATATGTGCACCCTGTGCATGTTTAGTGCCTAAGGAGATGAGAAGGCATAGATTTCCTGAACCACAATTGTAGACAAGTGTGAGCTACCATGTGGAGGAACCAAACAGAGATCCTCTGCAAGAGAACAAATGTTCTTGGCTGCTGAGCCATTTCTCCAGCTCCTGACTTGTTCTTAGATTGTTTTTGTTTTTGTTTTGAGAGAGAGTCTATGTACCAATGGCTGGCCTGAATTTGCTATGTAGATGGTGCTGGCCTTGAAGTCACATGCTGCTGTTGCCTCCCGGATGCTGAGATTATAGGAATGTGCCACTACATTTGTTCCCTGGCTGTTGTTTTAATGAGATTTGGAAATGAGGTTTATACATTCTGAAGTATTTGTTAATAATATTGTTAATAATGTTGTTCTAAGATGTTCCTTTTCTTCTCTCTCTAAGAGCATAGTTCTGTTACACCTACCCATACTGTTCACTTCTGACATCACCATGATTCCTGAATTTCCTTTGTCAGATTTCTGTTTTTAGAGAAAGATTTATATATCCATTACTTTGTGTGTGCATGCACTCATGTTTTGTTTTTAAGAACAGGGTTCCTCTTAGCAGCCCTGGCTGCCATGAAACTCACTATGTAGACCAGATTGATCTTGAACTGAGAAATCTGCCTGCCTCAGATTTGTTGCTGGTTGTTTTTGCTCCTTTGCGGGGGCTGATAACCAGCTCCCAAATAAATCACACATGAAAGCTTATTCTTAATTATAAATGCCCAGCCTTACCTTGGCTTGTTTCTAGCCAGCTTTTCTTAACTATAAATGATTCCTCCTACCTTTTCCTCTAGGCTTTTTCCTTTTCTTACTTCTATAATCTTACTTTCACTCTCACTCGGTGCCAGTGTGGCTGGCCCTGATGTCCTCTTTCTCTGGCTAATTTTTCCTTCTTTCCTTCTATTTATTCTCTCTGCCTGCCAGTCCCCCCCCCCTCTCTCTGTCTTGCACGCGCGCGCGCGCGCCTTGCTATTGGCTGTGCAGTTCTTTATTAGACCACTCAGGTCTACTAGATAGGCAAAGTAACACAATGTCACAGTTAAAATTTTCAGTAAAAACAAAAGTAACAAACCTTAAAATAATAATCTGCAATACAAATAAGTGTGTGTCTCCATGCCCAGCCTCCCTTGTATATTATATCACCCACAATTGGCATCTTTTTACTTTTGATGCTGTAATCTACATCTCTCCCTATTCCTCTGAAGAGATCTCCAGACCTCCATCCCATTCATGGACTCTGGGCTTCACCTCAGAGAATGATTTTGCCTAGTTGCTCAAATCAGAAAGTCATTAATTATTTTATTTGGACATGGTGCTGTACCTGTAACCCCAGCATTTAAGAATCAGAGAAGGATTCCTTGAGTGTAGGATTGACCAGCTTGGCCATCATAGCAAGTCCTAGTCTCATAACAGGGCTGGAGAGTTGCTAGAGTGCTTGCTGAGCATCCATGAACCCCCGAATTTTCCTTTCCACTCTGCCTCTCTAGTCACTACCTGGGGTTAGGATTACTGGTTGTCTCTCTCTCTCTCTTCTCTCTCTCTCTTTGTTTTATTTTTGTTTGTTTTCTTGCTTTTGTGGGGGTGACAATGTTGCTTTTGTACTGGTAAAAAGGCATGTGACATCACAGCCACCTAGTTTTCTCTTTTATTTTACACCCTTCAATCTATTCTTTCCAAAGCAGAATAGGTTTCTCTGTGCAACAAACTGGCTTTGGCTATTCTGAAACTCTCTTTGTAGACCAGGCTTTAAACTCACAGAGATCCACCTGCCTCTGCCTCAGTCTGTCTAGTACTGCCAGGATTCCAAGCATGCATTGTTGCAGGAATTCTGGTTGTACTGAAAGAGACTCAGGTGGACTTCCACTCGTGTGTGAGGCGAGCAGAGCCGGAGACAGAGCAGAAGCCACACTCTGACAAGATGGTCGGGTTGCCTTGCAGGTTCATCAAGGAAACCCAGCATGTGCTGGCAGAGCCAGTTCCTGGCATTAAAGCAGAACCTGAAGAGAGCAGCGCTCGCTATTTTCTTTTCTTTTTTTTTTTTTTTTTAAATTTATTTATTTTACATGTATAACTGTGTAAGGGTGTCAGATCTTGGAATTACAGACAGTTGCTAACTGCCATGTGGATGCTGGGAATTGAACTCAGGTCCTCGGGAAGAACAGCCAGTGCTCTTAACTGCTGAGCCATCTCTCCAGCCCCCGAGAGCAACACTTGCTATTTTCATGTGGTCATTGCCGGCCCTTGGGATTCCCCCTTTGAAAGAGGGACTTTTAAACTTGAGCTATTCCTTCTGGAAGAATACCCAATGGCAGCACCTAAAGTACATTTCATGACCAAAATTTATCATCCTAATGTAGACAAGTTGGGAAGAATATGTTTAGATATTTTGAAAGATAAGTGGTCCCCAGCACTGCAGATCCGCACAGTTCTGCTGTCAATCCAGGTTTTGTTAAGTGCTCCTAATCCAGATGATTCGTTACCAAATGATGTAGCAAAGCAGTGGAAGACCAATGAAGCCCAAGCCATAGAAACAGCGAGAGCATGGGCTAGGCTATTGCCATGAATAATATTTAAGTCGATCAGATCATCAAGTGTACATCACTTCTCCTGTTCTGCCAAGTCTCTTCCTTTTTTTGTTTGCATTTAATGGACACAGTCTTAGAAACATTACAGAATAGAAGCCCAGGCATCTTCATCTTTGGTGATTACATGCACATTAGAAAATCTATGTCTTGTCCTGATTCACTGTTATAAAGCATGAGCAGAGGCTAGAAGTATCATCCGGGTTGTTGTGAAATGTTTAAAAGCAGTGACTCTGCTTGGATTCGTTTCCCCTCATGGTTTAAGGACAAAGCAGTGTGAATAAAGGTAGTTGTCAGGGTTAGCTGCCAGGGGTATGGGTGTTTTTATTTTATTTTTTAGGGGGAAAATAGTTTTAATTTTGTGATCTCCTTTCCCCGTTAGGGGATCTAATTGTAGTGGTTAAATGCAGCTAACCAGTTTTTTAGAATATGCTCTCTAGCCAAGTCTAACTTTAGACACTGTAGATGGACAAGCTTGATTGTCTGAACCAAAATGGGAGCATTAAATAAATATCACAGCCCTTACTAATAACATTGTGACTTTGCTATCAAGTGTAGATTCTCCGCCCCATCCCCTAAAAGAAAAAAAAAAAAAAAGCTTGTGTGGCTCGTCTGGAAACCTTATGTTTTAGTAAAATAGCTTTTGTTATTCTAAAAAAAGAGACTCAGGCACTTTCCTTTCTGCCCCTACCATGCCATCCAGCCCAGGAAGACTTGGAAACTCCGGGGCCACGTGAGCCTTGGCCACGGCCGAATCGGTAAACACCGAAAGCACCCAGGAGGCTGAGGAAATGCTGGAGGCAAGCATCACCACAAGATCAACTTTGACAAATATCATCCAGGTTACTTCAGGAAAGTTGGTATGAGGCATTACCACTAACAGAGGAACCAGAGTTTCTGTCCAACTGTCACCTTTGATAAATCGTGGACATTGATCAGTGAGCAGACACGGATCAACGCTGCAAAGAACAAAATGAGAGCTGCTCCCATCATTGACGTTGTGCGATCAGGCTATTACGAAGTTCTGGGGAAAGGAAAGCTCCCTAAGCAGCCTATCATCGTGAAAGTCAATTTTTTCAGCAGAAGAGCTGAAGAGAAGATAAAGGGTGTTGGAGGTACCTGTGTCCTGGTGGCCTGAAGCCCCTCTGGGAAGGTTAATTAAATGCTAATGTTTCCAAGTGGTGAGAGAGAGAGAGAGAGAGAGAGAGAGAGAGAGAGAGAGAGAGAGAGAGAGAGAGAGAGAGAGAGAGAGACTCAAAGCCAGATATGGGGAAAGGCTGAAATACCAGAGAGAGGGAACACCACAGTCAAATCTCACCCAGCTGTCTTCCAGCTTCCTCTGCCTCACTCCTGGCCGCTTCTAATTGCTGCTGTTTTCCTAAGCCTACCTTAAATACCCTTCTTGCAAGCTGTATCCCATCCAGGTAAGGATTAAAAGTGTGAGCTTACTCTATTTGGTAGGCATTGTTGAACTCACAGAAACACAGAAAGATCTCTGTCTCTGGAATTATGGGATAGGTCACGGCTGGATTTCCCCCATGCTGGAATTAAAGATGTGTGTCATTGAAGCCCAACTGTCTGTCCTTGTACTCACAGAGATTCTCTGGATCCCTGTGCTGTGTGAGTTACCACTGCTCTGTTATCCCTGGAACTCCTGGAGCTACCTCTGCCTAGTTTGACTATGGGTTGATCTCTTGATATTCCAGGTTTTATTAAATATGTAACATATCACCACACTGCATTGCCATGCCCACCCCAGTTTAATATCTTAAAAGCCAGTTATTCCACATTAGCCACTAGGATGAAAAGGTCTCAAGCTACATGGCTCAGCTCTACATACCTCCCATCTCCACCTGCAGGTACCTCTCCACTTGGTCAATTGAATTATGCCTGTGTCTGTGTTCACTGCCCTAGCCATTCTTCCTGCCCTCTCTTCATACTTGGTTAACCCTGTCGCTCCCCAGACAACCTCAGCCTTTGAAGAGATTCCTGTGGGCCCTGTGATTCCTCCAGGCTTTCTCCTCCTGCATACCGTTCTTCCCTCCAGTTCCCTGGAGTAATAGGATAAGGAAGCACTAACGGATGTGACCTCCAAGGCTGGGTTATCTGGGGACTGTAGCTCTTTTCTTGTTGCTCTCCCCTGCTCTACGTAGACTTTGCCTGTGAGCGGGGAAGAGAGGCCTGCAGCACTCAGGAAAAGGATTCCTTGTGAGTGGGCAGGCCTGGAATGGGGTCTTTCTCTACTAAGGGGCTTCCCGGCGGGCAGCATAGTTGCTACTTTAGGAAAGATCAGTCAGGCAGTACCCAATCAAGCAAACATAGTGTCTTAAACCTGCAGTGTTTGGGAGTTAATTACATAATATCCAGTGCTGCCTACCTCCATGCCAGATTCACCATCCTGGGTTCTAGGGCTAAATGTTTGCATCTCCCATCTCTAACTGTGACCTTTCCTATAAGTGACCAGTGTCCAGTCCATACCCAGGCCTCCAGATTGTGGCACTGTAGTGAGAGGGAGAGACGTTCACACGATTCTCCCCAGGCCTCTTAATCCTTGTCCTGGGACTCATGGATCCACTTAAATTCAACAGGCTCATGCACAGCCACTGGGGGCGCACCCTGACTTTCTGAATGGAGGTGGAGAGGGCACCTTCTAGGGTGGTGCGGGAGCGCTCGCTATTCCATGTGTGTGGTCTCGTGTGAAAGCGAAACTGGAAAGCGGAGCCTCGTGTCTTCTTGCAGCCTTCACTTTCTAGAGCCTGCCTAGCAGGGCCGCTACCCCCACCCCTGCCACACACACTAAGGGCCCAAGGGCACCCGAGGCCTAGCCTGGCTGGCTGTCACCTGGTCCTATTAGGCTGAAATGCAGTGATCCCTGAGCTCTAGAGACATTTTTGAGGAAAGAAAAGCAGTTCCACTGTGCTATTTGAGACCAGGTGTCTGTCCTGGGTCCGCCTGGCATGCCTATGATGCCTGATGCACGAAGGCTGTGTATGTAGATTGTGCTACACATTCAAGGCTGAATTTTTACAAAAGAGAGTAGGTTGGAGGGAAAGAATTCTCTTGAATTCCAATTTTATCATTTATGACATTACCTGACCTTTCATTCTCTGAGTTGGCTGAGAACCTATTTCCCAAGGTTGTTCTGAAACAAAATTAAGCCATAGGTATGACATTTCAAGATATTTTAAAAGGAGCTTAACAATTCTAATATGTTTTCATTGGCAATGTAAGAAACAAAAAAAAGTTTTGAAATTTGTTGTTTGTTTGTTTGCTTTCTAATTCTGGGGCTCAGACCCAAGGCTCTTTCAGTGCCCAGCCAGAATTTCCTGCTGAGTGAAACTATCAGCCTTTAAAAGACTTTGCTGTCACAGCAGTGGTGGCACCCTTTGATCCCAGCACTTGGGAAGCAGACAGGTGGATCTCAGTGAGTTTGAGGCCAGCCTGGTCTATAGAATGAGTTCTAGGGCTACACAGAAAAACCTTGTCTCAAAAAAACCAAAACAAAACAAAACAACAAAAAAAATTCTGCTATCTAGTTGACAAGGTACCACATTTTGATTTCTTTATTTTATTTTATTTTTTGATGTACTAGGAAAGGTTGAAGATGTGTCATTACAAGACTTTGTGTTTCCTTTGTTGATTGGCTGTTTTATTTTCTGAGACTTGGTCTTGCTATATAGCCTAGGCTAATCTCAAGTCCATTATGTAGCCCGGTAGGCCTCACACTCCTGCCCTAACCTTGTGTATAGTGGGGTAAGGGGAGCATGATACCATACTTCATGACTTTTGTCTCATTGTTGTTTTTTGTTTTCTGATTTTTTTCTCAGAGCCTTGTTTCTGTTGGGTGGGTGCTCTGCCACAGCCTGCTCTGTTGGTTTCTCAGCCTGACTCTCAGATCTGCTGTCTTAGGTTATTGCTGTAAACCAGCTGCTCTCATGTCAGAACAGATGTGCCTGAACCTGCCCCTGACTCTCAGGAGGTGAAGTCAGAAACCTCACTTCTCTAGTCCTGCCACAAATGGAAGTGGCCATGGCACATCTAGGAGCACAGGAAGTTAGTTCAATGGTGGTGTACCAAGTCCATCCTGTTATTGTTAGCAGATAGACACACTCTTTGACCACACTCAGCTGACCCACATACATCATTCCATTTTCAATTCAACAAACCTGTCTTCATATGCTAAATGTATTTGAGTGTCAGATTAGAACTGGTAGAGAAGATCATTAATTCCAATTTTTGTTTTTTTCTAATCAGCCATGTTTATCATCTGATAGTGTTTAGCTGCCCAGCTCTAAGCATAATCAGAAAAGGATCAAAATACATTATAATGAGGGACTGCGAATGTGGCTCAGTTGGCAGAATGAGGCCCTGGCTCAGTCCATAGCATGACAGAGAATAAACTGTCGTCAGGAAGATCAGATGTTGAAGGTCATCTTCAGCTGCATCCTAAATTCCATGCCAGTGTGGGACACCTGAGGCCCTGTGGGTAAGAGCACTGGCTGCTCTTCCAGAGGACCCAGGTTTAATTCCCTATACCCATATGGCAGCTCACAACTGTCTGTAACTTCAGTCTCAGGGGATCTGACACCCTCACACAGACATACATGCAGGCAAAAGACTAATTCACATGAAATAAGTAAAATCATTTTTTTAAAAAAAGTAGGCAGTGGTGGTGAAGGCCTTTAATCCCAGCACTCAGGAAGCAACAGGCAAGTGGATCTCTGTGAGTCTGAGCACAGCAGCCTGATCTGCAAAGTGAGACCCTGTCTTGGAACAACAACAAGGGCTGGAAAGATGGCTCAGTGGTTAGGAGCACTGACTGTTCTTCCGGAGGACCTCAGTTCAATTCCCAGCATCTACATGGCAACTAACAACTGTCAATTCCAAGATCTGACACTCTTACACAGTTATACATGCAGGCAAAACACCAATTCACATAAAATAAAAATAAAATATTTTAAAAAACTAAAAAAGAATAAAATTAAAATAAATAAATAAATGAATGAATAAAAAGAAACAACAACAAAAGGCTGTAAACCAGGCTGGCCTCAAACTCAGAAATCTGCCTGTCTCTGTCTCCCAAGTTCTGGGATCTAAGGTGTGTGCGATCACTGCCTGACTCAAATAAAAAAAATAAATAATAAGTTAGCTATAGATGGTTTATACTCACAGAGTGTCCACTACCAATTTTCCCTCAACAATACAGAGAATTGCTATACTCTGTTACCAGTTTTCTCCAAGAGCAAATAAAATTTAAATTTAGGGGGCTAGCAATAAAATTCAATGGTAGAGCACTGTTCTAGGATGCCTAGAGCAAGGCTCTGGATCAATACCTGGTACAAGTTTCCTTTTCTTGTAGGTACTAAAGATTGAACCTAGAGGTTGGTGTATTCTGATAAGCATTACATCACTAAACTGTATCCTCAGTCTTTTTGTTGGTGGTTTGCTTTTTTGTTTGCTTTTGTTTTTAGATTGTTAGTTTTATTTTAGGTGGATAGGTGTTTTACCTGTATATACATCTGTATACTTGATGCCCAGGGAGACCAGAAGAGGACATTGGATCCCTTGAAACCTGAGTTATGAAGTTATAAGCTGCCATATGGGTGCTGAGAACTGAACCCTGGTCCTCTAGAAGAACATTCAATGCTCTTAACCACTTAGTATTTATTTAGTTTTGCTGCTGTTGTTGTTTTGGTTTTTTGAACAAGATTTTGCTTTGTAGTTGGCTTGAAAACTCTATCTGTGAAGCTCAAGAGCTTTCTACCTCCACCTCCTAAAAGTTGGTATTATAGGTGCACATCATCATGCATGGCTTTGTTTACCATTAAAACAATAAATATTAATTATCATGTATAACAATTAAATATAATCAAGATGTGAAGCTAAGTGAATTTGGCTGGGTAAGAATTTTGTGACAGCCAGGCAGTGGTGGCATAGGCCTTTAATCCCAGAATGCAGGAGGCAGAAGTAGGCAGATCTCTGTGAGTTCAAAGTCAGCCTGGTCTACAGAGCAAGTTCCAGGATAGCCAAGGCTATACAGAAAAACTCTGTCTTGAAAAACCTAAATAAATTAAGTAAATAAATAAATGCAGAGAGAGAAGACAGGAAGTTGTAAGGCGGGGCAGAGAGAAAATCTCAGCCCCTTTGGTTGAAGGAACTAGAGAGGTAGGAAGCAACCATGATTGTTCCTCTGCTTCTCTGATCTCGGCTTTTACCTCATATCTGACTCCTGATTTTTGTTGTTATTGTTTTTGTTTTTTGAGACAGTGTTTCTCTGTGTAGCTTTAGAGCCTATCCTGGAACTCACACTGTAGACCATGCTGGCCTTGAACTCACAGTGATCCACTTGGCTCTATCTCCCTAGTACTGGGATTAAAGGCACATGCTACCACTAACCAGCTTGACTCCTGATTTTTTTATTGATAAGATTATTTAGAGTAACATTTCAAATACATAAGAGACTGATTTACAAATCAACTGTCCTAGAATACCTAGAGCAAGACCCTGGGTTCAATACCTGGTGTTACAGAGAATTCTCAATAGAAGAATGGCAAAAGGCTGAGAAACACTTAAAGAAATGTTCAACATTCTTGACCATCAGGGAAATACAAATCAAAACTACTTTGAGATTCCATCTTACTTATCAGAATAGCTAAGATCAATAACACAAGTGACAGTTCATGTTGGCGAGGATGTGGAGCAAGGAGAACACTCTTTCATTGCTGATGGGTGCTGTAGAATAATCTCTTTGTACATTGTGAAGATGTGTTATTCCAATTGGTTTAATAAAAAGCTGAATAGTCAATAGCTGGGCAGGATTTTCAGGCACACAGGACACTGGGAAGAAGGAGGAGGAATTGCCAGCCAGATGAAGAGGAAGCAGCATGGGCAGTACAAAGTACAAAAAGTAGATAGATAAAAACAGGTTAATTTAACTTGTAAATGCTAGTTAGTAACAAACCTAAGATATGGGCCAAGCTTTTATAATTAATAACAAGTCTAGGTATCATTATTGAGGAGCCAACAATCCTGACAAAATGTTCCAACTTCAAGTAGAAGCTTGAATTTGTACATGGAAATCAATATGGCAGTTCCTCAGAAAACTGAAATCAATCTACTTCAAGACCCAGGTCTACAGCTACAGAATCAACTAAGTAGCTCTCACTGGCGAGCCTGCAGAGCTTCGTGCTTTAGATGTCTACTGGGATCCACAGAAGATGCCTACCAGAATAACATGAATTTTTTTCTTTCCAGCACTGGGCATTGAGTCTGGAGTCTTGTAAAGCACTCTACCATGATGCTACACCCTCAGTCCAGGAGGACATGGATTTATTCATTATTCAACAACCATTAAGGGCCTAGTATATCCCAGCTATCTTAGAAAGGATGAGTAGTATAAAGTGATTTCAAGAGATATGTGATTTCTACTCATTGAATATTTAGTTTATGGGGAAAAGTTATATATCTGGTTTTTCAAAACAAGGATTCTCTGCGTAACAGTCTTGGACATCCTGGAACTCAGTTTATAGGTCAGGTTGGCCTTGAACTCATAGAGATCCAGCTGACTCTACCTTCCAAGTGCTGGTATTAAAGGCTTGGGGTGCCACACTTGGCTTGGAAGAAATATTTTAAGTAAATGTGTATACAAATTAAATAATATTAATATTATAAACATGTCAAAGATATTCTAAAGGAAAGTAATGAGAAAATATAGAAGAAGCCTATTTTCTTTTCTTTTTATTTTTGAGTCTTGTTATATAACCCAGGCTGTCCTCACACTTATATCAATGCTCCCTTAACCTCCTGAATACATGCATACTACCATAGCAATCTATACTTTAGTTCTTTAAGAAGAATTTCCAATATGTTTAGTTATACTGTACTGGGGAGAAGTTTCTTGCCTCAACACAACAACTGTATTCTATAAATGTTGCTCAGGTGTGATTTCAACAACCTAGTAAAATTTATCTTCCCTCAAGTATCATTTAATAGGAGCTAATAATAATTAACTTTAAATATGGGAATTATATTTAATAAGCATCTTAATGCCATAGATATTACCTCATTTAATCTTCAGAATAATTTTGTGAAGCATGTTTTGTTATTTCTTTCTTTATGTACATATATCCACATATATAAATAAATCTTTCTTATGGAAAATAGCTTCTTCTTTCATACAATACTTGTCTCTTTATAGAAATGGAGAAGATGAGTTGGAGAATGTTCAGGGTTTATAAGGTCACATTCTGTGATTACCTCAGAAATACCATGTGGATCTTTTCCACATGGAATGTCATGGCACTTGAAGCTAGTGTTCCTGGGGTAATCACAGATACTTTGTCTACCCATGAGCCAGGAGCCTTTAAAAAGAAAAGCTGGGAGAAATACTAGGAGAAGAAATTTAAAAAAAAAATTGCTGGGCTCCATGGAGCAGCCTTGTACTTCATAGGCTGATTCAGAGGAGAAAGTTCAAAGCCAGCCTAGGTAACTTCATAAACTATGTGTCAAATATGTCAAAATAAAAGTAAAGTAAAGACTGGCAATATATCTCAGTGGTAAGAAAGAAAGAGAAAAAGAAAGAGGGGGGTTGAGAAGGTAAGAAGGAGGGAAGAAAAGAAAGAAATGTTTATTTGAGATGGAGTCTTACTATCTTGTCCTTGTTGGCCCAGAACCTACCTATGTATGTATTTTAGGGAGGCCTCAAGTTTGTGACAACCCTAAATCTGCTTGCTAAGTGCTGGGATTATAGTTCTGTTCAGCTTTGAAGGTGATTGTGTGTGAATGTCCTGAATTCATCATTTAGAGTTCTTTCCCAGGTCAACCTTCCTTCTTGTTCTGGTTCCCTCCTCAGTCACACTGGATTCTTGCGTTCACTAGCAGCAATCACTAGAAACATGCTGGTAGTATTACTCTTCTTTCCCACCACACAGTGGGAGCTTTTGCTACTTTTGTATTCAGAGATGTGTGTCTGATGTTTGGATAACATCATGGATTAAGAGAGCCATGTTGTTATGTGACCCAGCCTTACTTACCACAGACAGGAGACTGATGAAAGTGGAGGTGTAGTAGAGCTTGGTTGGTGGTACATGCCTGTAATTCCAGTACTTGGGACATTGAGTTAGAAGGATTTCTATAAATTCAAGGCAGGTCTGCCCTATGCAGGGAATCATAGGCCAGACTGAATGTGTGAGACTCCATTCCATTCCTCCACCCCATCATCACCACCACCACCACCACACACACACACACACAAATCCAAAACAAACAAAAACAAAAAGACTTCTCCTTCTGTCCTTTGAATGCCATTAGAACAGTTCAGAAGTTCAAGGTTATTCTGTCTGTACCAAGTGAACCAGTGTTTGGTGAGGAGTCCACCACAATGAAGTGATGCTGTCAGTCTCAATGTACTTAGTAATAAGCTGCAGGTTGAGAAGAGGTGGCCTTTCCCCAGGAAGTTGTCCATAAACAGTAAGTAGGCAAAATGTTGGCTAGAAAGTAGCTGAAGTAAGCCCAGGATACTTTAAAATCAGAAGTTACCATCACTGGGCAGATGAGACTGCTCAGTAGGTAAAAGCACTTTCTGTCAAGCCTGTTGATAGGAATTCCATCACTGGGGCCCACACAGTAGAAGGAGAGAGCCAACTCCTACAATGGCTCTTGTGATCTCTCACATGTCCGGTATCTCTGCACACACACATACACACACAATTTCCATACTTAAAGGATTTTTAAAGACCAGTGCACAAAACAGATTCTGTGCTCATTAGCCATAAGAGCTTCGTGATTTGTCTCTCAAGTTCATTTTGTGCAGTGATAAATGAAATGCATATAAAGGGGGCTGGAGAGATGGCTCAAAGGTTAAGAGCACCAACTTTTCTTCCAGAGGTCCTGAGTTCAATTCCCAGCAATCACATGGTGGCTCACAACCATCTATTTTGAGATCTGATGTTTCTGTCTAAAGATTAACACTGAGGGAAGGTATGCCCTAAAGAGATCAAGAGGAAACTGACCCTGTGTTTTGTTTATCATGGACCATCTTCAGCATTAATTCCTCTTTCCTGGGTCTGCCTTGGCTGTGGGTCTGAGAAACCTCCTAAAAAGCATGAGAAATACAGAAGGTCTTTTTTTTCCTTTCCAACTCCTGCCTTCTTTTCTCCTTCCCTTCTTTTTGTTTTTGGAGACAGGATTTCATGTAGCTGAGTCTGGATTTGAACTCTTGTCATCAGGTTCTCTAAGAACTGGGATAAAGACACACCTCACCCTAGACAGCTCCTGTGAGATTTTGAGAGAGAGATTCAGGCCTAGGAGTGAAGAAGTGCTGTTTGGAGAACTGGGGAGCTGGGAACACACTGGAGAAGCACACTATCCTCAAGGCTGTAGAAAAAGACTTGTATGCTTAGTAAAATCTGGGACTGGCAGCTGTAAAATACATATCACCAATCATTCCTGACACCTTAGTTAAAGTCTTGGTGCCCCTAAGTACCAGGTTTTGATTCATCCTGGGAAGTAGGTAGCAATTGCAGCTGGATCCTTACTGGTCCTGTTCTTCCTGAACTCATGTGCTCAGAACCTGTTTATCAAGACCAAGACCGATGCTGTTGGCTGATCTGTAGAAAACAAACCCATTAATGATAGTTAACATATTAATTGCAGAAAGTGTTTCTTTAAGTTTCTGTTGGCAACCAGTTACCTACCGGCTTACTAAGTGAAGTATATCCAGGTTCAATTTACAACCTAGTTATATAGTAGTTTAATCTTCCTGCTGCAGGCTTTTATTATATAGTTGCCAAAGTGCCAAGCTTATTATTTACAAGCCATACCCAAATGTCATTTAGAAAAAAAAAAACCCAAGCCTAAAAGTAAGAATGAAACTCAGGAAAATACCAGCCCAGATTAATAGATCTTATGTCCAAAGGAGAAAGCTTGTAAACCTGTGCTTAGGGTTACACTAATTACTAACATTCCAACTCATTAAAGCAATTGCATTCACTGGCTAGTCTGCTGATGCCCAGAGGAAGCAGGAGAGCCTCACATTTCTGAAATGTCCTTTCTCATTCCTGACTGTCTCCTCTCGTGTGTTATCTTTAGGTAACATAGTGCTTTTCCTACAGCAGGCAGGAGAATGTCCACTGGGATGGACTGTACCCCAAGCATGGCACCCATGGGGCTTTGGTTCACTGCTCATCAGCAACATGTGGAGCTTTGTCCCTTGGTCACCCACTGCATTTGTAATTAGCCAGATGTTAGACATATATACAGCTTTCCAGGCCAAGACTGAGCAAGAATGAAAATGAATTGCTGGAAACCACTACTTCTGAGCCTCAAAACTTTGAACTTCCTTTTCTTGCTTTTCCCCTGTTTCCAGCCAATCAATGCATTCTATTATTTCTTTAGAGGTTTTCTTGTCTTAAAAAAGTTTATTTATATTTATTTATTTTATCTGTGTGAGTGATTTTCCTGCATGTACCATGTGTGTGCCTGGTGTCTGTGGGGGTCAGAAGAAGGAACTGAGACCCTAGAAACTGGAATTACAAATGGTTTTAAGCCACTTTGTGAATGCTGGGAACTGAACATTGATCAGCAAAAATGAGAAGTACTGTTAACCACTGAGACATCTCTTTAGTCCCACTTAAAAAAATATATATGCACGCATGAGCACACATGCTTCAGTGTGTGTGTGTGGGATGTAGGAAGGGGCCATCTGTCTTCCCTTTTCCTCAAATGGTAGTTTTACATATCAGTTTAGCTAGGCTTTAGTATCATCTTGAATAGAATTAAGTGCTCTCAAGAAGGTATTTTATAGATGTGCACCTACAGTTAGTTGACTTTAAGTGCTTTGTGTGAGGTAAACCTTACCCAATTATTTGAAAGTATAGGAGAAACATCTCTTGTCCTTAGACTCATTAGCTGCGATCTGTAAATCAAATTTACACATACACAAGACAAATTAATGGGGATGTCCAAGAGCCAGTTTATTTAACATCCCACAGGCATACAAAAGTCACCACCTGAGTGCTGGGGTTATAGATATTGGTCTTCCTGGTCAGCTCCTTTTCCTTAATTTCTGTAGTGCTGCAACTATCACTTGGAGATAGTGTCAGATCCCAAAGGTGGGGTTCGTCACCAGCCCCAGACAGTTTTAACAATTTTCCCCCCAATCACTGACAGTCAATGTTTTCAGAATGTCTCAGTTTCAACTAATTTGCTTGAATGACTCAGACTTCAGAGAAACATGTTTGTCATGAAAGATTGTGAAGGATACCAAGGATGAGATGCACTGGGCATGGTGTGTAGCAATGTTCAGAGCTTCCCTATCCTTCCCAGACAAGCCCCAGTCCCAACTGCCATATGCTCAGCCAAACTGAAGCTCTCTGAACTACGTCCATTTAGTCTTTATGGAAACTTCACTGGGTAAGCATGATCAAACAATGCATAGCAATACTGCAATGGAATTGGACCAAAAGAAGACATTCATAATCAAGTACTAACAGATAACTGTCAGGTAGGAGACTCAGCAAAACCTGTATATTGGGATTCTTTAGCATTTCTCCTCTATGTTTGGGGGCAGGGCCCTTCGTGAGGTACATCTTATCATCCCTATAGGACAAAGGGCCAAAGGAACTCTTGTGGCCAGTTTCAGGGCTAAAGGAGATAAACATTTTTAAGACCTGCCTGGAAGGGAGAGGGGAGGGAACAGCTGAAAGAAGGGCAGGTCAGGGATTTTGCTTACTGAGGCCAGCAACATCAACTTTAGTCTCCTATTTTTGTCTCTTAGCCAGTAAGGAGGGCTATGGGCTATGGTAGTGGCTGTTATGTTTGAGGCAGGCCCCATGTACCACAAGTTAGCTTCTTAATATATATTTACAGGCTGACTTTGAACTCCTGATCTTCCTCCCTGCACATCTTTAGTGCTGGAGTTCTAGGCATTTGACAGCACACCCAGTTTGTACAGAGCTGAGGGCTGAACCACTCAGGCTTCCTGCTTGCTAGACAAGCACTCCACCAACAGAACTATGTCTGCAGCCATAAGGTTTATTATACAAAAGGTTGTTTGAGAAAAAGCAATGTACCAGCAGCTCCTTTCTCTGTGTGTGTGTGTCTCTGTCTCTGTCTCTGTCTCTCTGTCTCTGTCTCTCTCTGTCTCTGTCTCTCTGTCTCTCTCTCTCTCTCTCTCTCTCTCTCTCTCTCTCACACACACACACACACACACACAGACGTTTTTGTTCTTATAAAGTTTCTAGTGGAGAAACAGTGATCTCATCTAAAATGGTTCTTCAGGTAAGAAAGGTCTTCAAAGTGCATGTATGATCAGCTGTGTTCAGCCACATTCTTGCCCTGGCCTCCTTGATCCCCTCCCCCACACTAGATCAATTTTCAAAGCACAGCCAGCATAATCTAGTATTTTTGGAAGAGGTTGGAAGAGTTTAGGGAGCTGAGCAAGTTGTTTATTCTTCCATAGTCACAAACATTTTCAAACAGATAAGAGCTGGGCAAAATAAGTATTCTTCAAAGAAAAAAGGCTGTTATGATGAAGAGACTTCTAGACTAAGCATGATCTGAGAACCTGTTTTCATTCTTTGTGGTGGTTTTCATGATAACATTCCAGGGGTATTTGTGTACACCTTCATGTCACCCTTTTAACCTCTGATCCAACTTGCTCTCTGTGACTTTACTCACTCTATCCCCACAGTGCCCTCCTCTATTTGAGCTTATCTTCTAGGAAAGGCAGCTTTGATTCCACATTTGGTTAATACATTTTTTCAATTAAAAATTTAGATTAGCTTACAAAATGATGAGCTTTATTGTGTCATTGTCGTACAGATCTGTCATTATATCTTGTTGTTCTTCCACCTCCACTGCCTTGGTCCTGGACCCATGCCCTGATCCAGCAGGTCCCTTTGTTTGCTCCCAGATAATCTACTGTTCTGTCCTCTTATCGAGTACATTCTATTTCCTTTCCTATCTCTTTTCTCATGAAACATTTTTTCCTTTGCTCTCATATACACACACACCATCAATTTAAAAGGTTTTAAATTTTATTTTACATGTAATTGTTTAATAGGTAAAGCACTTGTCACCAACCCTGATACCTTGAGTTTGATCCCTGGATCCCACATGACAGAAGGAAAAACTTAGTTACCCTCTTACTTCCACACATATGCCATGGAACACTCAAGCTCACACATAATAAAAACATACATAATAAAAATAAACAAACCTTTAAAAAATTCATTGTGTCTGCCCCACAGCCTCTTTATGTACTCATCCATTGATTAAAAGCTAAGCTGGCTCCATTTTCTGGCTGTTGTAAATACACAGCAGTGAACATGGGGGTGCAGGTATCTCTGAAAGTCCTTTAGGTACACATCCAGAAGTAGGAGAGTTGGGACACATAGTTTTATTTTCAGCTTAATTTTTTTTTCTTAGTTGATTTATGTGCTCTATTTGTTTATGTACATAATTTGTGGCATGTGGTAGGGTCACATCAAGGTGGTCTGTAGAGGTCAGAGGACAACTTGCAGAAGTCAGTTTTCTAATGTGGATCCTGGAGATCAAACCCAGGTTTTCAAGCTTGACGGTAAACACCTTTGCTAAGCAATCTTGCCAGCTCCTATTTTTAGCTTTACTTGTTTTCATAGTGGCAATATGAGTTTACATTCTTTTTTCATTTTAATTTTTATGTTTATGGATGTTTCGCCTACTTGTACCACTGTCAGGTCCAAAGGATAAAATATACCTCTAACCCTTGTCTTCGTTAGGGTTACTATTGCTGTGATGAAACCCTATGGTCAAAAGCAACTTGAGGAGGAAGGGTTTATTCATCTTACCATTCCATATCACTCTTCATCATTGAAATTAGTAGGGACAAGAACTCAAACAGAGCAAGAACCTGGAGAGAGGAGCTGATGCAAAAGCCTAGAGGAGTGCTGCTTTATAGTTGGACCTTTTCCTTGGGACCAGTGTCTCCCCAGTAATGACAAAGAGACTTATTATTAGTTTTAAAAGATTGACTATAGCTGAGGCTTGTTACTAACTAGCTCTTACAACTTACGCAAACCCAATTCTATTCATCTATGAATTGCCACATGGGCTTGTGGCTTTACCTGTTCTCCAGCATGTCTTGCTCCCTCTGTGAACTTCCCAAAGCTCCACTTTTTTTTCTTCTCAGTGTCTTCTCTGCCCCCCAAATCCTGTCTAGCTATTGGACATTCAATTTTTTATTAAACCAATGACAGCAAAATATTTTTACACAGTGTAATAAAATATCTTCCAACATTTCCCTGCTATCGTCTAAATGAAAATGAGTCCTGGGGGCTAGGCTCAGAGGTTAAGAGCACTGACTGTTCTTCCACAGGACGTGAATTCGATTCCCAGCAACCACATGGTGGCTCACAACCATCTATGATGACATCTGGTGCCCTCTTTTGTATCATGTATACATAGTAAATAAAACTTTAAAAAGTGAGTTTTAACTGTGACATAGTAAAACTATATATAATAAGAACAATTATCAAATAAGGATTACAGTCATAATGTCCAATCCATTTGTATTTGGCAATTTAAAAAAAAATTCCATTATATAGTCTTTCTTGGTGAGTCCAATATTTTGTGCCTAATTTACCTTCTATCATGACTAAGGAAAAATATAACTATAACTATCTAGTCTTCAACTCCAGAAGGATATAATATTATCTGAATAAACAAAGTGCATTGCAAGCAGCTTCCAAAACTATATATAAGGATATATATCCTCAGAAGGGTATAATATTACCTGAATAAGCAAAATGCATTGCAAGCAACTTCCAAAACTATAAGAAATGACAGAAACAGCTGGATTCTAGACAGATCCCCTTCATCTGTAACAATGGGGCATCCATTGTCAGCTTATGGGTCTAGAGTATCTGACAGACTTTTCTGTGAAGCAGAAAATTTTGGAGAACTGACCTACTCTGTCTTGGCAAAGTTTGGCAGTTACTTTCTTTTGTGTCCAGTTTGTCAGCACTCAAGGCAAGAGCAATTCCTTGCCCAAATGGCTAGCTTTTGCAAAGAAAGCAAACTCCATATAGAGGTTCTTCAATGCCCATCAACCTTTTCTGAAGTTAATTGGTGCTGCTGTAAGCAGATGTGTCTCATTGTCATTAAGAGCCCTATGTTACCAAAATATTTTAAATGCCATATTCTGTAGATCTTTGAAGTGTTTGAAGACCATCTATTTATCTATCTGAAGTATATCTGTTTGACATTGAAAGTATACCTAACAGGACTACAAATTTTAGTGTTGAAGATGACTAACTACAAATTTACATTTTAAAAATTATCTTAAATAGCTTTTAAGAACTAGAACTTTATATTACATTTATAAGTGAGCTGCATAAGCACAATACCTTAAACAATAATAGAAACATCTGTACAGTATAATCTAACAAAACCTTAAATTTTTATCAATATACAAAAGTCCATCTCAAGGTAAAATATTTGAGACCAGTAGTTGTTCAAAAGTAAGCTTAACAATCTACCCTTTTATCTCATCATTTTCATACTAAGCCCCTCCTTTTTTCTTCAGAAAAAGATCCCTGAATCTAATCTCTTTATTTTTTTCTGTCTATGACCAATAACAATTTGTAACCAAGACCCCTAAACAATGACAAACATCCATAGGTTCCTGAATGACCAAAAACCATCCACCCCACCTCTTGAGAATGTGGGCATTGTGTTCTCTCTGCTTTCTGTTGTCTGGGGACATGGGCACCTTTGGGGGAACCCTGAGAAAATTAGGATTTTTTTAAGTCTTGGCTAGAATAGTCTGTGAACCTGGACCATCTCAGTCAGCAGCCTTAAAGCTGTTCTGGATGAGGAATTTTTAGGAAATTGTAACAGAATCATTCTGAAAGGCTGGATCACCTGGGCCACTTGTTTTCATTGATGTTTAGTCTTGTTTTGAAAACACACAAAGGGGGCTGGATAGATGGCTTAGAGGTTAGGAGCACTGACTATTCTTCTGGAGGACCTGAGTTCAATTCACAGCAACCACATGGTGGCTCACAACCATCTATAATGACATCTACTGTATACATAATACATAAATTTTTTTTTAAAAAAAGAAAACACACAAAGTTTTTTTTTTTTTAAAGATTTAAAAAAAAAAATCTTTATACACACATGCCAGAAGAGGGCACCAGATCTCATTATAGATGATTGTGAGCCACCATGTGGCTGCTGGGAATTGAACTCAGGACCTCTGGAACAACAGACAGTGCCCTTAACTTCTGAGCCATCTCTCCAGCCCCCTAAAACACACAAAGTTTTAAAGCTAACATATATATCTTCATTAACACAAACATGGAATGTTGGAATGTGCAGTGTGCACAAGTCAGTTAGAAATGATTTTTTTGTTTTATGTTTGAGCAGGTAAAATGTACTCACCTGTTATATATATTTAGGTTTATTTCTTTGTCTGTAGCCAAGATTTTCAAGGAGTTTTCTCCAATCAAACCTGATCCTCTATAATCTTGAATAAATCCACAGACATGTTTTCTGTGGAAATAAGAGCATAACCTCTCCCCACAGCATCATATTTTTTGAATTCCATTTTGAAGTTAAGATATTTTTAAATTATATAAATTGGTTTAATTTAGCAGTTTCTATAATCTGATGTCTCTTAGCAGCTGTTATTTGCTCATCAGCATTCAAAAAATTTAAAGTCAATACAAAACCAGACAGAATCCAGATTCCATGCGTATTTTCCATCTTTACATGGCTTATTTTTTAACTACTTAACTTTTCTTTTTAAATACTTTCTTTTATTATTCTTAAGCTTTTTAAAATGTCTATTTTTTCCTTTTTTTTTTTTAAGCCTACACACATTGTTAAGCACATTTTAAACACGATGTAATCTGTGTAGGTGTTTTGTTTTTCCCATCTAAACTTGCTTTACTGTGTATCTGTATGTAACCTTTACTATCTGCATGAGCAAAACTCAAATCTTAGCTCAGGGTGCATGGTCTACATGAGAGAACCGGAAAGCCAGTTTTGACTGGTTTTGTGTGTGTGGTGTGTGTGTGTGTGTGTGTGTGTGTGTGTGTGTGTGTGTGTGTGTCTGTGTGTTTGGTAACTTTTTTTTAAAGCTCTCTCAGGCTTTATGTGTTCCCATGTTGGACACCATTTTTATTGAATCTTTTTCTATCCCACCAACTAGCTCCCAAATAAATGACACAGAAACTTCTTATTAATTATGAAAGCTCAACTGATACCTTAGGCTTGTTTCTAATTAGCTCATATAACTTAAATTAACCCATATTTTTTTTCTTTTTTGTATTTATTTTTATTTTATGTGAATTGGTGTTTTGCCTGCATGTACAACTGTGTAAGGTTTTCAGATCTTGGAGTTACAGACAGTTGTTAGCTGCCATGTGGATGCTGGAAATCAAACTCAGGTCCTCTGAAAGAACAGTCAGTGCTCTTAACCGCTGAGCCATCTCTCCAGCCCATATTTTTTTCTTTTATTAATCTATGTTTTACCATGTGGCTTTTACCTCTATGCTCTTTTGTGCATCTGACTCCTTTTATGTCTATTTGGTTTCTCTGCTCTTCTTCCCAGTATCCTCTCTGCCCTGAAAATACTGCCTAGTCATTGGCTGTTCAATTTTTTATTAAATCAGTCATGATAATATATCTTTACTCAGTGTAATCAAATATCTTGTAATATTTCCCCCTTGTGTCTAAATAAAAAGAAAAGGGTTTTAACTCTGACATTGCTTACTGATTTGCTCAACCTGCTTTCTTATAGACCCCAAGACCACCAGGCCAGGGACTGCCCCAACCACAATGGGCTGGGCCCTTTCCTCACATTAGTTACTAGTTAAAATATGTTCGACAAGCTTGCCTACAGCCCAAGCTTATGAGGACATTTTCTCAATTGAGGTTTCTTCCTTTCAGATGACTCTAGCTTATGTCAAGTTGATATAAACTAGTCACATTACCCCACAAAAGGGCAGGCCATTGACTCAGTCCAAAATTGAGTCTAGACTATAGGAGGATTTCTAGTGGTTAGATAAAAGCCAGCATTCCTCAGAAACTTGTGAAACTGGTTTTCATCTTCCCAAAAGGCTGCACATAGGCTCTCCACTAATGTATACCTGTGGTTGCATATCAAGCCCCTCCCCTGCTGCCCTCCCCCTCCAGGCTACCCAGGTCCCTCTCCCCTGGCACCCTGCCCCTTCACTTTCCCAGGCTTCTTCCCCACCCCCACCCCCAATATCCTTTTGCAAGGTTTTTCCCTGCTCCTGCTATTGATTTCTTTTAGGTAATAGGTTTGATAAAAACAATTGCCACCTAATCATAAGATTTTTGTCCCTGGGTTTCTTTTTTTTTTTAGACAGGGTTTGTCTGTGTGGCCCTGTAACTTTCTCAATGTACCAGGCTTTCCTCAAACTCAGAGATTCTCCCTGCCTTTGCCTCCCTAGCCCTAACCCTGACTGCTGGGGTTAAAGGTATGAACCACACAAAGACATGTTTATGACTTTCAGTGACTTTTTTTTTAACCTTGTTTTCTCTTTCTCTACCACTGAATGTTCTTGGTTGCTTCTAGGATTTTGTTCTTGTAGTTGTGCTGGTTCAGCATTTCTTTCCTCTTCCTGAGTTTCCATATAATCCTTCTACTAGTAAATCAACCTAATGTTTTTCTTTCTTTTTTCTTAAGTTTTCTTTGAGACAGTTTCACTTTGTAGTCCAGGCTGGCCTTGAACTTGTGTTTTTCCTAGCTCTGCCTTCCAAGTGCTGAGGTTACAGGTGGGCATTAACCTGCCTGATTGTTAGCTTCAATTTATAAATAATAATAAAAAAAAGTCTTCTCTCTGCTGCCCTTGACTCCCACAGGTACTTTATTTATTTTTTTTAAATCATTCAGTTATTCATAGTTCATACTTATATAAGTTTATACTTATATAGTTTTTTGAAATGCCTACCTTCCAAACTGATTGGTTGGATGAACAAGCTTATGTTCACACTCAAATTCTATCTTCTCCAAAAGACATTTTTTGTTTTTGTTTTTGGTATTTGTTTTTTTCAAGACAAGGTTTCTCCCATAGCCCTGGCTGTCCTGAAACTCCCTAGGTCCATCAGATTGTGTCTCAAACTTAGAGTCACCTGCCTCTGCCTCCTGGGTGGTGTTGGGATTAAGAGTGTGTGCCACCACCATTGGTCAAAAGACATTCTTAGCCTTTGCAACTATGGATCTTGAGACGCTTGTTCTTGGTAGTTTTTGAATCTCACATATATAGAGAGATGTGTAAAGTTCAACCAGAGTTTAAAGGCTTCCTAGGGGCCTCAGAGAGTAAAGGGTCTACCCACCAAGCCTGACCCCTGGAACTCACATGGTAGACAGAGATAATAGATTTTAATAGGTGCTCTTTTGCGCTCCATATGTGCACGCACACAGAGTAAGTAAGTAAATAAATGGTGTAAGAACCCAATTTAAAGGCTCTCTAAATATACATAGTGAATAATGCATTTTATCTGTGAAATTCCTGAAGAATGAACTTGGTTTTGCTTGTTCAGAGAATATCATGATGGAGAATTGTCTTCTGGAGTATCTTCATCTATGAAATATTCGTGTACGTAGACTTTTTTCATGTTTAGCAACATTCTTGTGCTTTTGCCTCTAAAGTATAAAAGAAGTCAATTTGTTCTTACCAGTCCTGTGGATAGTAGGGTCCTCTCTTGAGTGCCTCCCACTGTTAGTCTTAGGCTATGTTTTTATCATCTGCTCCTTCCTTACAGTACTCTTCTGTGATTTAAAAACATGTTTTAAGATAGTATAAAAGTTAAACTCTCAGCTTTCTGTGCTGTCTCCTGTGTAGGTGTAGTTTCCTTGTCCTGATAGCTTGCTCTCCATCCCAGCAGCTGCTTCCAAATTACCACACAGGGGATTATATTAATTATAAATGCTCAGTCAATAGTTCAGATATTAACTAATTCTCACAATTAACCCATTTCTACTAATCCATGTACTGCCCCAAGGCTCATGACCTTTATCTTTATCCCATTTTGGGTGTCTGACTTGTTCAGCATCTGGCTTGACTCTATCCTTCTTCTCCTCATTCTCAATTTGGTTCTCTGCCTAACTTTATCCTGTTCAGCTATTGGCCAGTAAGCTTCTTCATTAAACCAATCATAGCAACAAATCATCACAGTACACAAAAGAATTGTTCCACAGAATTTTCTCTTTTTTGTCAAATTAAAAAGGAAGGTTGTAACTTTAATAAGATTACATACAACAAAATAGTCATTCACTAAGAATTGCAATTACAATATCTAGTCTGTTGTATTATCTACCTTATCTAATTTGCTTTCTATCATAACTAAAGAAAACTATAAGCTTAACTAGTTAGTCTTTTACTCTATCAAAGACCCTAATGACGAGACATCGGGCTATCTGGACAGTCACCCAAAGTTCCTCTGTAACATTGGGGCATCCAACTCTTCCCTATAGTCCTAGCACATCTGATAGACTTTTCTGTGAAGCAGGGAATTCCTAAGGACTGTCCTATCTTATCTTGGCAAAGTTTGGCGATCACCTTTCTTGTATCCTGCTGGTCCAGTTTGGACCGTATATTGTCAGCAGTTGAAACAAGGGCAGTTTTTGCCCTAATGGCTAGCTTATTCCATAAAGAAAACAAATCCATGTGGAGTTTCTTCAGTGTCCATCATCTTCTCTGAAGTAGATCAGTGCTACCAAGAGCAGATGTGTTTCATTGTAATGAAGAACCCTATGTTTTTTGTTTTTTAATAATTCATTTAATTTTATTTTATGTGCATTAGTGTGTGAGGGTGTCAGATCCCCTGGAACTGATTTATAGACAGTTGTGAGCTGCCATGTGGGTGCTGGGATTTGAAGCAGGGTTCTCTGGAAGAGCAACCAGTGCTCTTAATCTCTGAGCCACCTTTTCAGCCCCAAAGAGCCCTATGTTAACAAAACATATTGAATGCCATATAATGTAGGTCTTTGAAGTGTTTGGAGACCATCTATCTAAATATATCTGTGTATGACTTTGAAAATATGCCTAACATGACTATAAGTTTGACTATTATAGATGACTATTAATCTGTATTTCTTAATTATACATTACATTTTAAAATTAACTGAATAAGCACAATACTCTAAATGAGAGTAGAAAATGCATGTAGTATAACATAATCAAATGTCTCTTAGTTACTATTTGTTTATTAACAGTCAAAAAATCTAAAGACAACACAATAACATACAGGATTCAGATTCTGTGTATTCCTCATTTTATAAGGCATATATATACATATATGTATATATATAAACACTTCATTTTCTTTTTAAGAAATTTATTTTATTATTTTAAAACTATATTTTTTAATCTATGAACGTATATCTTTTTTTCTTCAAATACAAAGTGACCCATTTAGAGGCTTTTTTTTTTTTTTCTGAATCTGTCCTTACTATGTATTTCTAACCTTTTCTGTCTGTCTGAACAAAAACTCTAAACTTACTAAGTAGTGTTTTGGTGGCACTCTCAAGCTTGTAGGCAGGCACTGGCTGAGAGAAGCTACTCTGTACTGCAGCCTGTGTGAAAGACTGTGGAACCCACCACTAAGGTTCAAGTTCTTGGCCTCCAGATGCATCTCTTTCTTTTTTTAAAAATTATTTTTATTTTATGTGAATTGGTGTTTTGTCTGCATGTATTACTGTGTAAGGGTGTCAGATCTCGGAACTACAGACAGTTGTTAGCTGCCATGTGGATGCTGAGAACTGAACTCAGGTCCTCTGGAAGAACAATCAGTGCTCTTAACCACTGAGCCATCTCTCCAGCCCCGATGCATCTCTTTCTATACCTCAGCCCACATGAGAGACATGAGCTGGGAAGCTGTTCTTGGCTTCACTTTTGTGTGTTTAGAACCCTACACCCTACCCCACCCCCTTTAAAAAATCTTTTTTAGGCATCATGTGAATCTAAGCCTGCCATGTTGGAGCACCATATGTAGATCAACATTTCCTGTCCCAACTGTCTGTTCTGAAATGAAATATCGCACAGCCCTTCCCAAATTACCACACAGAGGCTTATATTAATTATAAATGCTTGGCTCAGGCTTGGTACTAACTACCTTTTACAACTTAAACCAACCCATTGTTATTAATCTATGTACTGTCACATGGCTCTGGCTTTACCTGCCTTCTAGCAGATCTTGCTTCCTGGCAGGCCAGTTGGCATCTCCTCTGATTCAGCCCTTCTTCTTCTTCCTATCACTCTCTAGTTTGGTTGTCCCACCTATAATTTCTTTCTGTCTACCAATCAGCTTAGTATTAAATCAATCTGAGTGACAGATATTTGTAGTGTTCAGAATGATTATTTCACAGCACTCATGCCTGCAGTCCCAGCACCTAGTAAACTAGCTATGGCTGAGAGAGAAGGATCTTCTGAGTTCAGAAGTTCAAGACAAACCTAGTCTTAAAGCAAAACATGACAAAACCAAACTTGAAAGTTCTCTAAATAAATTCATAGAAGATTCTTTATATGGATGTGATAATTCTTTTTAAATTCAGGGTCTCTTACTGCAGGACTGTCCTTCAAGTTCCTGTTGCTAAGACTCTCCTTACTTCTGATCCTTTTGCTTCAACTTCCCAAATATTTATATTCAGAAGTGAAACAGTTACTTTCTACTAAGTCATATATACATAATATATAATTAATATATTTAATTTTATTGATTTATTGTTATACATATTTTTATCTTATTTTTGAGTCAAGATCTCAGTATGTAATCTTGGCAGTCCTAAAAGTTGCTTTATAGAGCAAGCTGGCCTTGAACTCACAGAGACCCATCTGCCTCAGCCTCCTGAGAACTGGAGCAACAAGTGTGTACCATTGTGCCAACTCATAATAGTGTCCTTTTTTAAAAAAATTATTTATTATGTATACAATATACAGAGGAGGATACCAGATGTCATCATAGATGGTTGTGAGCCACCATGTGGTTGCTAGGAATTGAACTCAGTATCTCTGGAAGAACAGTCAGTGCTCTTAACCTCTGAGCCATCTCTCCAGCTCCTAAATAGCATCTTTATTTGGCAGCAGCCAATGGTTTGGGGAAAGCCTTGGCATTTAATATGATGTAACCAATGCTGTACCTCAAAATGTAAATTATTTGATTTGCTCTGATCCCTTTATATTTGGACATCCAGGAGACTTAAATAAGTAACAAAATACTTTAATTGCTTGTGTGAGGTTTAAAAATTTTTTTCTTTAGTCTTATAGTTACTCACTGATGAAAAGTCTTAGTTGATTCTACTCTCTCCTCTCTCTCTTCCTCCCTCCTCCTTCTCTCTCGTCTTTTCCAGAATGAGAAATTGAATTTATGCATTCTGGGCAAGCTCTTTTCTACTGAGGTTCACCCTCCCTCAGCAACACACACTCCCTGCTTCTTTGTGTAGCTTTGGAGTCTGTCCTGGAACTTGACTCCCTCTGTAGACCAAACCAAGCTAGCTTTGAACTCACAGAGATCCACCTGCCTCTACCTCCCGAGTGCTGGGATTAAAGGCATGTGTCACCACCCACCATCCAACTCACTAGGCCTTTCACTACCTTCTTAGTCTGTTTTGTATTACTATGACAAAGTACTTGAGACTAGGTTACTAATTTTATTCCATTATTTAAATATATTCATTTATTTAAGTGTTTAATTAGGTTAGTAGATTGGGAATATGATTGTGCAAGCATTAGGACAGTTCAGTTCAGATCTCTAGAATTATAGTAAATGTTAGACTAAGTAGTGCACATCTGTAACCCTATTGCAGAATGCTTCAAATAAGAGGATCTATTGATTAGCCAACCTGGTGGAAATGGTGAGCTTCAGGTTCAGTAATTGACTCTGTCTCAAATACATAAGGATCATCTGAGCTAAGACTTTTTTTTTTTTTTAAATCTATCCTTTCCCATGAGTTTTTGTGCCCCTATCATTTTTTTAAATATTTATTTTTATTTTATGTGAATTGGTGTTTTGCCTGCATGTATAACTGTGCAAGGGTGTCAGGTTTTGGAATTACAGACAGTTCTCAGCCACCATGTGGATGCTGAGAATTGAACTCAGGTCCTCCAGAAGAACAGTCAGTGTTCCCAACCACTGAGCCATCTTTCCTGCCTGAGGTAAGACATCTTGATGTTCACATGGACAAGTACACTTGTGCAATTCATGCACACACATAAATTTGATTATTAACTAATAGAAAACTTTGAAGTGTTTAAATTTTATAGGCAACCATTCTCTATGGGAAAGTGCAAACAAAATATATAAATACAAGCTTCTTTTCTTCAATACAATGTAATTTTTAGGAGGACATAAACTACTTGTATTGCTAATGCCTCTTCCAAGCATTTGCCTTCATGTAGGAGGTGTTTAAAAAACATTTGCTGAATAAGTGAATGAAATTCAAATGAAAGCTATTAGAAAGCAATTCTTGGGGGGCTGGAGAGATGGCTCAGAGGTTAAGAGCACTGATCGCTCTTCCAGAGGTCCTGGGTTCAGTTCCCAGCAACCACATGGTGGCTCACAACCATCTATGATGACATCTGGTACCCTCTTCTGTATACTGTATACATATTAAATAAATATTTTTAAAAAACCGCAACTGTTTCTAAAAAAAAATAAAAGAAAGCAATCATTGATTTTTGCGATTATAGATACTACTAGGTTGCAAAACATATCCTTCACAATCAGGAAAAATGTGACCTCTTCACCTTTTTATATAACCTGAATTTCAAGAATATTAAAGATTCAAAGTAATTGACTTTAAATATAAAAGGACAGATTAAATTCTATAAAGGAAAAACCAACAGAACTACATAAAAACAAATAAGGAAGGTTAAGGGAGTCGAGCCATCTAGTTGTGAAATGATTTTACTATTTGGCACATAATTTTGCTCACTTAAATATTGGCTATAGAAGCACAAAAACACATATTTAAGGCTATCTGATAGCAAGAACAGCACATTATAATCAAAGTCACTGGTTTAACCATACTATCTAGTTAGTTAACAAAAAAAAATTTTTTGAGAACTTATTAAGTTCAACATAGCATTCCCCTAGCATCATGCAATCAATCACTTATCCAAATTTACATATAATATTTTTTCCTTTCTTCATGGTTAAAAATCCACTTAGGGTGTTTGGGTAACAGTATTTTAAAGGTAGTTCATAAATGAACTATTATCTCTGTGTAGGGCCAGTTTTAACATGTTCATGCAAAGAATGAAGAAAGTACCTTTGGAATGTACTTGAATATACAAAAAAAATAGCAGGTGGTCATTAAAAGATATCTAAGGACTGTTTTATAGCTGGGTGTTGGTGGCATTACCTTTAATCCCAGCACTCCAGAGGCAGGTGGATCTTCAAGTTCCAGGATGGCCAGTGATACACAGAGAAGAAAAACAAAGGAACTGTTAGCCTGGTGGTAGAGAAAAAATGGACATTGTGTAAGCCATAAAATGTTTGGCACTCTGTCATGCAGTGGTGGCACATGCTTTTAATCCCAACACTGGGGAGACAGAGGCTGGCAGGATCTCTTGAGTTTGAGGCCAGCCTAGTCTACAGAGTGAGTTCCAGGACAGTCAGGGCTACACAGAGAAACCGTCTCAAGAAAACCAAAACCAAAAGGAAAAAAAGAATCCTTTATGTGACAGGCATCGTTTTAGGCACTGGAATACAAACACAAGAGAAAAGCAGTTGTGTTTTAGTGAGAGGCATTATCTTTCCCCTCCTTATAGGAAGAGGATTAAAGAACTTTTTAAAAAGATGAGGTCTTCACAAGGAGGTCTGAACTGTGTTCTAGGAATTGATTACTAAATTAAAGTAACACTTATAAGTAGTTATTTGAATCTGTATAGTTGGTTCTACAGCTAAAGAAGTGAAACTTGCCAGCAATGATGAAGTTTTACAGTTGATATCTACACTTCGCAGCAAGGAACTAGTATCAAGTTCTGGGGAAAAACAAAAAATCCTTTTCCCGTCGTCTTCTCCCTATTCTCTCAGAACCACTCAACTAGGAGCGAGGTGACTGGGCTAAAGGAGTAGTATCACAATCATTCTTTCTTTCTTTTATTTACTTTTATTTTATGTGAATTGGTGTTTTGCCTGCATGTGTAACAGTGTAAGGATGTCAGATCTTGGAATTACAGACAATTGTCAGCTGTCATGTGGTTGCTGGGAATTGAACTCAGGTCCGCTGGAAGAACAGTCAGTGCTCCTAACCACTGAGCCATCTCTCCAGCCCCACAATCATTCTTTCATTTCTTACTTTTTCATCTGAAAATTACTTCAAGATTATTTTCCCTTTTTCTTGTCATTCCATTCTCTGGAACCTCCTTTTTCTTTGTTTTCTCTAGATTACTCCCTTTCTTCTAGAATTATTTTTTATTATTTTAGAAACATTTAGATAGTAGATTACCACATGTTCTACAAGAAACGATGTGTATTTTGCTTCTATTTTCTCCCTCAGAACTTGTGTTTCTGGGGAGAGGAATTCTCCATGGCTGGAGGACTTATGTCTTTTCAGAAAGGGCACCATGCCCACAATAATTACCATCATGTAGTTCGCAGAGATTTGAAAATTTAGGTTCAAGTGAGCAAAACAAAACACCCCAGTTAAGGGATGGATCACGTTGGAGAAGAGTAATAGACAGTGCCAAAATGAGACTTTATTAAAGGAGTCATTAAAACTATAAGAGCGAAAACCTCTGCTGGAGAATTGACATTTTATTTTATGTGTTTGCATGTGAAAGTGAATTTGCAGAAGTCAGTTCTCACCTTCAGGTGGTCTTGGAAATACTCAGCCAGGCCCTTAAAGATTTAAAGACAAAAAAGCTCACCTCCAAACAGAATTTAGTAAAGGTGAGGAAAAGAATAAACTAAGCGAGTGCTTCCAAGAGAACCTTCTCTGTCACCTCAAGATAGGAACTGGGTAGAGGTGCGCAAATGCAGCAAAAGTACCTTCCAGAACTTTGCGAGCTCAGTCAACAGCGTCCTAAAGGGGTGCGGTTGACTGAGGAGAACCGCTCACCTTTACGTTTTTCGTGCCCTGCCACGCCCCCCACGTCGCTTCCCTCCCCTGGGCGTTTGTTTACGTGACTTTGCGTAGTAGGTAGGCCCCGCCCCGGGCCGCTGCGTTTCCCGCGCCTCGACGCTTCTCCCCTTAAAAGGACAATAGAGGCCGCGGGAGCGCGCGCGGACGTCCTGCCCTCTCCCCGCCCAGCTCGCCACGCGCACGCGCCCGTATGCAAATCAGCTCAATTGAAGAGAATTTGGTCCCGGGAGCCGCGCGTGCGCACAGGGAAAGCGGAATCTACACCTTCGTCCGCGGTAGCAACTGAAGAACTGCAGCAATCTTTCTGGACTCGGTGCAGGCGAAGGGAGTGCTTGCAGGGGGACTGGCCTGGTGCAGTCCGCACCGTGGGGACGCTGCTACGCGTGGAAGGTGAGTGGTCCTAGTCCGACAGTGCTACAGAACTGTCTCCGAGGCTCCGCTTTCTGCGATTTTTTTTCTTTCCTCCCTTTACCTCCCCCGCCTCCTCCGTCCTTCCCATACACAAACACACAGGAAGTTTTGTCTTGGAGATGGCATTGCCCGGAACGTTGTCCTCGTGCTCTCCGGACTCCAGATTTCTTTGTACAGAGGTGTTGGATGTGCGCTTAATTGGGGATAGTATTAGAGGTAAACTGAAAGTCAGGGTGTGGAGAAAGTGAGTGCAGCGTAGAAACGAACGAGCGGCGGCGGAGTTGCATCCACGCTGAAGGTGACAATGACTTTTCTCAGTCGTAGTGTTCCCCACCGACCCAGAGAGCTGAGTCGGGGTCGCAGAACCCGCGTGGGCTCTGGCTGTGGTCTGGTGCGCCGCGAGCACCCGCGCGTTGCACTCCCGCGGCGCTCGCGACGGTTTGCACGCGGGTGAACAACAAAGCCGGAGCTCGGAAACTAACTTGGTAGTGCCTGGAGCCGGCGACCACACGGGCTAAAGACAGCCGGTGAGGGCCAGCCGGGGTTGCGCGACGCACGCGGCGTGGCGTTGTTGGCGAAGTCCGCAGGGACGCGTCTGCGACAATGAGCGCGCAGCACGCGGTCTCTACACTCGGCTGGCGGCGAGCGGTCTCTGCAGTCCAAAGTTCGCAGCTAGTCTGGTCACCTGTGGCGTGGGTGCAGGCGTCACGAGACGCGTGGTCGTGGCCCGCGGAGCCAAGTCGTTCGTTCGGATGGAGGCGGCGGCGCAGTCCGCTGCAGGAAGCACCCAACTCTTTTCTTTTTTCCTTTTTGTGTGTGTGCTCCACCTGACAAGCCACGTGCTTAGGGCCGCGACCGGTCTGTGTCCGAGTGTCCAGCTCCGAGTGAGCTGCGGGTTGCGGTCGCCGTCGGGGCTGTCGGGAGGACAATGTGATTTCCTGGTGATGGCGTCTTGCCAGTTTCCAAAGCATAGAGAAAGTCGCCAACTCGCAGTATACGCGCGGCAGGGACCTCCGGGCTTTTCTGATCCGGGACTCGGCAAAAGTTTGGCCCCGGGGGCCGGCGGCCGCGGGCACCCGAGCTCTCCTGGGGCCCTGCGCGCGGGTCCCTGTAGCCCCGACGCCGCCGGACAACAAAGGGCCGCGTGTGCCGGAGCGGCGCGGGCCGTGCCGGGCGGGGCTCGAGGCGGCTTTTGTCCCTCCGGTCCTCTCAGAAACTTCAGCAGCCGAGCGGCGGGGCTGTTTCTGTGGGGGCGCCTCGGCCTGCGGGTCACCAGTGCGGCGCGACGGAGCGCCGCTCTGCGGGGCGCACGCGTGGCCCGATCGCCCAGGCACAGAGGCCGCGTCTAGGAGATCCGTGCATCCGCCTTTGAAGTGGAACTGTTGCCATGTTTGAATTACGTCAGGCCGAGCGTGCGGAGCGGCCCGGGAGCGGAGGCGCGGCCTTCGGGCGGCGCCAGCGGGGAGCGGGCCGTTGTTCAGCGCAGGTGAGGACGGCGGGATGCGCACGGGGCTCCGGAGCCTGGAGCGCTGTGCTCCTTTGAGGCGTGGAGCTCTGCGTCCTATCCCAGGACCTCCGACTGCATGCGTGCAAGTTTCGGTGCTCCGGGAAGTGGCTACTGAGGAACTAGGGGTGCGTGCTGCGACGCCTTTGTGTGTTTACACGTGGGGCGAGCGGAGAAGCGTAGCGCACGTCTGGCTGGGCGGCTTTTAAACACGGTCCATTTGTTCTGGTAACTAGCACCCCAGTTAGCGCTTCTTGTTTTTATCCTGTTCTCACCTTCATTACTGCAGGTGATGGATGACTGCAGAGACAGACGCTCTCGCTTCCCCCCACCCCCCAATGTTAGGAGTTCGTTCCTTAGTAGACTGGCTCTTCGCCCTCATGTTTTCTAAAAGAAGGTTGAGGCAACTTTTACCTTCTTTGAGTAAGAGATGGATATGAAACTTGTTATTAGCACTGTACTGAAAGCACCTGCCTTCGAAATGAAGTATGCTAGACTTGAAAATAATTTTCAGTGATCTGTGCTGCAAAACTGAACATGTTTAAATTGCTCACTCTAAATGAAGATCTAGGATTCGCTTTTGCGTCGGGGCAAAGCCTAAAAGCTTGTAAAGATTCAGAGGATTATTCGAAGGATGCTTTGTTTCGGCGTTTAAGAAATACAGGATGCAAAACAATCTCAGATGACCTTAGAGGACTCCTGAATTGGGGAGTAGGGTCTTTCAGAGATAGTAAAAGGATCCTGGGAGAAGTTGTTAGCGTATGACACTGCTAGGGAGCCCTTGCCAGCTTCACAATTCCTGGGAACTGGATTGACCTTCGAATTACCCCTCTTCGACTTTTTTTTTTCCAAGCTAACTTTTTTTGGTATGTGGCTCCAGGCATAGCTCAAAAATTATGCTGGTTTGACACATGGATGCTTCTTTGGTATTTGGGGTTTGACTGCAGTCTAGACACCAACCAACAGCACGGAATCTTGCTTCTTTTCCTGATCTCCTGTGTCTCAATTAGTTTGTTAGCATGT
>PVIH01013844.1:36582-56596 GCA_004025045.1 Sigmodon hispidus
AAAAAAAAAAAAAAAAAAAAAAAGAAAAGAAAGCCTTGAATGTTGTAACCTAGGCTTTCCTTTGGGTGACTCCTGGGACATGTGAAAAGAACATAAGGTGCTTTGCAAATATTGTTTGATCTGGGTTTTTTTGTTTGTTTTGTGTTTCATAGCCCACGTACTGTAAGACTTTAGCATCTCTTTTTTTTATAGTCAAGTGATTATAAAGAAACTAGAATGAGTTAAGAGAAAAATGAAGGCAAAGTTTCCACTCTCGTTATTTTTGTTCGTGGGTGGAGATTTTAAAACAGCATTTGTGTATTTGTTTCTGCTTACTTGAGGCCAGAGGACAACTTGGGAGAAGTTGGGTATCTCCACCACTTGAGTTTAGGAATCAAATTTAGGTAGGTAGATGGTCAGGCTTTATTGGCTGAGTCATCTTGCTAGCCCTGTTTTAAATACTTTCCCCCAAACTTGATATGCCTGTGCATTGAACTCTAGGTATAGCACGTGTTACATAAGTATCACTGTGTTAGCTCTGCAACTATAAAATAAACCTAGCTACCTACCCTTCTTTCTTTTTCTTTTGAGAGGGTTTCTCTGGCCTACAACTCAGAGATCTAAGTGCTAGGATTAAAGGCATGTGCTACCATCACCTGGCTAAAATAAATGGACAAAATTGTTTTTATTTTTTTAAGGACATTTATTTTTATTTGCATTGGCTTTTTGCCTGCATGAATGTCTGTGAGGGTGCCAGATCCCCTGGAACTGGAGCTGCAGATCATTGTGAGGTGCCATATGGGTACTGGGAATTGAACTGGAGTCTTTTGGAAGAGCAGCCAGTGCTCTTAACCTCTAAGCCATCTCTCCAGCCCCAATAGAAAAACCTTAAGCCAACTTCCTAAGGGTGCTTTGAGAAAAATTAACTTTCCATGCCAAGTCCATAGTGCTTTAGAAATGTGTCCTCTGGGCTGTAGAGTTGGTTTGCTTGCTGCTTTAACTGAAGGCCTGAATTGAGATCCCAGCATCTATGCCAACCACCTGTAATAACTCAAGCTTCAAGAGATCCATTGCCCTCTCCTGGCAGCCTCTTTGGGCACTCTTACACTTGTGCACCTCCCCCCCCCCTTTATAATTAATAAGACAAATCTTTTAGTGATTTGAGCCAGCTACGCAAAACAATTCTTTAAAAATATTTTCCCCCTCCAGGGATGGTAAGACTAATTAACTGGGAGAAAAGTAACATATCTGAAGCACTTGATTAATTGTTCAGAAGTTTCTGGGGTTAAAAATGCCTAGGATGAGGCCCAAAAGTGGTGTATCTTTGAAATCTTTAATCCCAGCATTTAGGCAGAGGCAAGCAGGCAGAATATCTGTGAGTTCTAGGCCAGTCTGGTCTATCCATCTAGTTCCAGGACTGCAGGGCTACACAGAGAGACCTTGTCTCAAAACAAAGAAGAGAGGAAGAATATCCACAGTGAGAAGCTGTAATCTTTTGATTCGATTTGTCCAGTTTCTTCATTTGTGATAATAGCAGTCATACCTATTTCACAGGTTTGAAAATGACTGAAATATGGGCAGTAAGTGACTGCTGATGTCCTCCCGGTTGGGTAGTGTAGTGTAATGGGATTCAAGTGTTAGCTGGCAAAGCTTGGAGGCGTGTCTCTAGAGAGTGGGGGCTCTAGGGTAGTAGACAGTAGAAGATAACTCTGAAGTTCAGGTCAGTTACTTTGCCCAGAGAAACAGTAAATACTGAATGAGTATTTGTCTCCTTCCCTCACCATCAGAAACCAGTTCTGGGAAGACACTGCCCTCAACTTCTGTTTGTCATTCCAGATCTGATTCAACCATTTACACCAAAAAGTCCGGTGAATACCTAGTAAATGTCACGCTTTGTTCCTGATTTCTCTACAGTGCTTCCCTGGAGGTCCCTGCACTTTTAAATCTTTTTGCAGATTTAAATAGGAAATACTTTTGATTTTTTAATTTCTTTTCTCTTTTAAGTAGTTTCTGCAACTAAGAATCTGATATTGTAGGAATAATCTAAAAAATCTAGTCCAAAAAGAAAGGCATTTGTTTTCAAGGTGAGAAGGCTTTCTTTCTTCACCAGAAATACAAAGGTCACAGATACTTGCTATTACAGATATTTTGTTATAGTACAAAAGTTGAAAACTGAGCTAAAATAATTCATTTCTAGTTGTGTATTTTGTTTCAGTCTATTATAAGTTTGATTGATTGGAAGTAGTTCTAATTGTGACTCATTTCTCCTAATTGCTCCCCTCTTGAGATAATTAAATATTTTTTTTTATCCTTTGTTATGAAAATTCCTTACCACTAATAATCTTAGTAATTCATTTGGTTTACATTTTCTGGAAGTCTTTATTTTTAAAAAATTAAATATTAAGGAAAAACTACTGAAAACTTAAAAAATTGTGTCCACTTCTGTGTTTAAATGTTTTGCATACGTATATGTACGTACACCAGTTATGTGCCTGGTGTCTACTAAGGCCAAAAGAGGATGTCAAGCGTCTCTAAAACTGAAGTTAGATGTTTGTGAGCTGCCATGTGGATGCTACAAATTGAACTGAGGTCCTCTGGAAGAGCAACAAGTGCTGAACCATGTCTGCAGTCTTTTTAAGAAGTTATTATTTTTTTTTTTGTAATCATAATTTTTCAGTCTCTCTCCTTTATGTTTATCTTTGTTATCCTACTTTTTTGGTAGTAATCAGATGCTCACATGTAGAGTTAGTACCCTTTGTCCTTTCAGGTTTCTATTTAATGCAGTAAATAGGTAAAGTGACATTTTGTTTGATAGTTAAGAGCTTGAGTATTGTGGTTCAAGCCTGTAATTCCAGCACTTGATATAAGCAGGAGAATGAAGAGTTTGAGGTCATCTTCAGTTATATATTGAGTTGAGTCATCCTAGGCATGTGACTCTGCTTCAAATCAATAAAATTGATCTGAGCTTAATCTCAGCGCCCAGGATGCAGAAGCAGGTGGATCTCTTGAGTTCAAGGCCAGCCTGGTCTTTAGAGGTAGTTCCAGGACAGTCAGGGCTACACAGAAAAGCAATATTGAAATGATTAGGAGCTGGAGAGATGGCTCAAAAGTTAAATGCACTTGAGATTTCAGAGGATCTGAGTTCAGATCTCAGAGTACATGTCACAGCTCCCTGAAACTCTTCCATGCAGATCCAATAATAATTCCTTCTGGCCTCCACTGCTCCTCACACATGAATGTGTGCACGCATGTAGATGATACCCATACATATGAATACAAATTAAATTTTAAAAGAATAAAGACATGGATAAGTTCTGGGTGAGGGATGGAAAAGAAGCCCTCTCAGACAGAAACACCAGCCTGAACTGAGTGCTGGAGTGGCTAGTTATCAAAGCTGATTTGGCCCTTCTGGAATACCAGTATTACAAGTTGTGAGCAGCTGGTAGGACAGGGTTAGATCCTGAAAAGCTTTGAATTCCTTGCCAAGTTCAGAGCTTAGCCTGAAGACAAAGTTGGTACCCTGAAAGGATGATTAATATTTGAACTGTAAGAAGATAACTGTGTTTGAGAAGTCAGTCCTAACAAAGACAGGGACAGAGTGGCAAAGGAAGCAGCATTAAGGACCTTTATGAGATTAGATGGGATGGCCTTGGAAAGTGGTGAGTAAGCAATCAGTTGACTTTCAGATTTTTGTCTGGCTGTTGATCATAACCAAGGAAGCTGACAGTAAGCATTGGAGAGACAATATTATCATCAGTTTGGGGCATTTAAAGGTTAGAATGGTTTGGTAGTCACTTGGCTGTATTGTTCCCCAGAGCAAAAGGAAGAAATTGGATCAAGTTGGGGATGTTGGAGAATTTCCCGAGAGTGGACTAGTCCAAAACTAATGCCAAAATGAAATGTTGAGGGTGAGTGGAAGAAAAGAGAAGAACAGAACTGTCAGTGAGGGGTGTTGCTTACTGGATACAGTCCTGCTTTTATCCTGACTACCACAAAAAGCAGTGCTGAATTCCTGTCTGATGCTCAAACTCTTGTGCTGCTGTTTAATATTTAAGAGTTGTGAGAGTGGATCTTCCTTATGATACCCTCCACCCCTGGATTTAGGTTTCACTTTCCTGCAGAAAACACTCAGTTGAATCCCTAGGATTCTGGGACTGGACAAGTTATGTTTCAGTAATGTGCAGATCTTACCACATTCCAGGGGGAAAGTGTACAATGGTATTTTCATATACTAGGCAAGAATTAAGATTTCACCTTAAGATTACCAAAGAGCAGATAGAATTAGAAGCAGTTTTTTGTTTTATGTCTAAACACATTTATGTATTTGGGTATGTGCAAGTACCTGTGGAACCCTTCCTCTGGAAGAGCAGCAGGTGCTCCTGAACCATTTCTCCAGCCCCCCTAAAAGCAATTTCTTAATTGTTAAGATACCCTCTTTTTAACTTACTTACTTCCTTACTTATTTATTTGCCTTGGTGTTTGTCTGGAACTGGAACTACAGACAGTTGTGAGCTGCCATGTGAGTGCTGGGAACTGAACCCTGGTCCTCTGAGAGAGCAATCAGTGCTCTCAACCCCTGAGCCATTTCCCAGCCTCAGGTAGATACCTTTTTAACTAACTTTGACTGTATGGCTAAATTCTGTAACTGATAATTGCCTCTTAAAAGACCCCAACCCTTCCCATATAACTCTTAATCTAAAATTGGGTGGGTGGAACAGTTATTTTTCCCTTTATGTTGTGCAAATGGGCAGACCTAGCTGCTTTTTGTGATGATACTGTATAATTAATTAAAAATGTTAGAGAACAGGAGGAATTCAGCTTCCCCTTCAACTTGCCTTTTAGGTGTGGACGGGGAGAGGTTAGAGTCAGAGGGTTCTCTCTTCTCTCTCTCGCTCTCTCTGTGCAGCTATTTCACTTCATGGTTCAACTTTCCTAGAGCTAGGATTAAAGGAGTGAGCCATCACTGCCTGGCTCTGTTAGGCCTTGAACTTGTGGAGACCCAAACTCATCTCTGCCTCCCCAGTGATGGGATTAAAGGCACAGGTCACCACTGTCACACCTTCATCCTTGGCTTTGTGGGTGGCTGTATCCTATAATATTCCAGACTATTTTTACTAAATATACAATATAGAACCACAGCTCTCTCTCTCTTTTTTTTTTTTTTTTTTTTTAATACCATCTAAATTCTAGAGGCCTAGGTTTGTGATTTAATGTTTAAACCTGTTCTGTTTTACTGGAAGACTTTATGAGTTTGGACCCCTTTCTTGTGAGTTTTAGGCTCTGCTAAATGCAACTGAAGTTAAAAATGCTTAGGTATTTGGTTTCTTAGAGGTAGAGTATGTTTTTGTAGCTCTTAAAAAACAAATGGGGACTATATTCTCATATTCAGCTTCAAAGCAAAATAAGAGTCCATCACAAGTGTTGAGGTAATTTTGGAAGCGTTAATGCAGGTATCTAGAAGAAGGGGGAAGAAACAGTATTGTCTTATTACTCTCCTGCTTTCCCTAGGCACTAATATGTTTCATTGTTGGAGAATTCTGCATCCAAGTGGCCTAGCATTGGGAAAAACAAAATGCTGCTTCTGTTGACCCTTTTGTGAAGAGTGTTGCTCCAGTTACACTATTTGCTAGGTTCTGTGAGTGCAGGTGGTTAAAGAGTGCACCCTTGATTAAAATGTCAACATTACCAGTTGTAGCAATTTGGGGATCTCCACACCAGTGGTTTTCATGTTGACATTCCCATTTTCCTTTTCTGTCTTCACTTCAAAGTTGGAGTTTTCTTGGTTCCTTTTGTTTTGTCCCTAGCTGTTCCTTTGCTACTTTTACAAGGTTTATTTATTCTGTTGTCTATTCTGTAGTATCTGCAGTGAATTAGATTGTGTAATTGGTAGGTATCCTTCTGTTTTGTTTGTTTTTGTTGGTTTGGTTTTGTTTTGTTCCCGCCACACACACACACACACACACACACACACACACACACACACACACAGAGAGAGAGACAGGGTTTCTCTGTAGCTCTGACTGTCCTGGAACTCTGTAGACAAGGCTAGCTTGGAACTCAAGAGATCCTCTTGCCTCTGCCTCCTGAGTGCTGGGAATAGGGCATGAGCCACCACTGACTGTCTCCCATCTATTTTGCTTTTAAGAAATTTACTCAAGCTCTCTGTACTTTTTTGAATTCTTGAGGCAAATGAAAGTGTGATAATATCTGGGTTGTGGTGCTCTTGGTTAAGAATGGATAGCTTGGGTTGTGGTGCTCTTGGTTAAGAATGGATAGCTTGTAGAGGAATAAAGCAAAAGTCAACTTCATGTTTGCATTCTCTAGAGGACATCATTTTCTATCGTTTACTTATTTTTATGACTTTAAAAACAATGTACAACAGGCTCCAGCATAACACTTTATTGTAGTTTTAGACAGAGAATCCATATATTTAAATAGTGGAGGAGGCTCAATATGTCAGGTGTAAGAAACCTATGACTGGAGGGGGACAGGACACCTGAGGCCTTGGCTTTACTCTTTGTTTCTGCTTGAAAACCTCTACCTGTTTCAGGGGCTGCTTCATGCCATCTTTGTGTGATGCCTATGGCCCCTTCCTCAGACTCTGATCCTTTGTTTTATTATTGAGACACCAATGAAGGTAAACATAAAAGATGCTTTTTTTCTTGTTTTTTTTTTTTTTTTTTTTTTTTTTTTTTTGTGTGTGTGTGTGTGTGTGTTTTGTTTTTGTTTGTGTCTATGCACCACATATGTGCCTGGTGTTTGAAGAAGCCAAGATGGGGTTTTTGATCTGGAACTAGAGTTAAAGATGGTTTTGAACCACCATGTATGTGCTAGGAATTGGACTTGGGTCTAACTAGAAGAGCAAGTGTACTTCGATACTGAGCCATCTCTCCAACCCCTTTCCTTATTTTGCATAGGATCTCATGTAGCCCAGGCTATCCTGGAACTCTGTGTAGTGATAATCTTGAGTTACAGCAGTCATTTTGCCTCTGAATTCTAAATGTTGGGTCACAGGCATGTTCCATGTACTTAGCCATAAAATTATCTATGTGTGGGAGGTGCTATGCACATGAATGTGTAGTGGAGGCCAGAAGAGTTTCCTGGAGCAGAAATTACAGGAGGTTATGAGCTCATCTTCATGAGTGCTGAGGACAAGAGATCATCCATTATTCCAATTCAGGCCTTATCTTTCTTATGGGAGGTTAACTCACCTTTTTTGTTTTTGTTTGATTATTTATTAAGCATAGTATATATTATAGCCGCTCATCCTATAATTTTACCAGCTATTTACTTTGTAACAAAATGTTAAGAGAATATTTGTACAAGAAAGTTGTAGGAAGGAATGTGTATGTCAATGGATATATTATTACATATTAACTATTTATTGTGGAATAAATTGGGAAATCATAGATTGTGGTTTCTGGTCTACATGCATCTATATAACTTTCAGGTGACAATTTGTATGTCATAAAATTTACTATTATGTGTATAGTTCTGTGGTTTTAGATACTCAGTTTGGCATCGCTGCCACTGTCTATAACTTTAGAAAATAAATTATAGTCCTTTCTGAGTTTAATTTTTCTGTTCCTCAAGCACACACTTACAGATATGATTGGGTAGTGTCTGTTCTGTTGTGAATTGCTGTGGACTTAACCCTCAGTCAGGAAACAGGTGATTGCCTCTGGTGCAGGATAGTGTGGTGAGAATGCTCCCCTGTGTAGCTAAGGTGCATAGCTGACCAAGTTGTTTGAGCAAGTGAAACAGTTCCAAAGGAACTACTTACTGTTTCTCAAATGTGTGACTTGGAAAGAAGTAAAGAACAGCCATCAACCAGGTTGCTTAAAATGCCAGCAATCTCAAAATCACACCCAAACTGTGCCAGACCCACCTACCACCACCTCAGATAAAACCTGACTGGGAGTCGAGGAAGACTTGTTTAATTTCTCACAGCACTGTCTAGAACAGGATGGACCCTGGATTTCTGCTCCCACTAGACCAAAAGCTAGTCCACAGGAGTTTGGAGTCAATGTTAAAATTCCTCACTGGCAGGTGGGTTACTTTTGTGCCTGTCCTCACCGAGAAAATTACTGAGTGGCTTCACTGTTGAACAGTAGCTGTGGTAAATGGCCCAACCTGGCTTCTTTGCAAATCCAGTCTTGAAGGCAGTTAGCCTCACAGAGACAATCTGGGTGCCCTGTATGTAGTTTTGGCACGGTTTTTTTCTGGAGGAGAGGAGGGGCTGAGAGTTTGTAGACTGCAGGCAAGAAGCTTTGTTGTGTACTTCCTTTGTCCTTGCTCATGAAGAGACTGAAGTTTCCTAGTTAGTGATGATTGTAAGAGGAACTGTGGACTTTTGACCTTGGTGGCAAGGATGTTTAGAAAAGAAACAGGAATATACACATCTACTTTCTTGAGTCTTGTCATTTGATCCACTGTTTGGCCAAAATGGCTTGACCATTTACTTGGGAGGACATTTTCTTTAATTTTTCCTGTGAGTTCAGGTTTTAAAAAAAGTTTCATCTTAAGTCTCATCTTACTATACTTTTTTCACTTTTCTTCTAATGCTCCGGCTTTGTTTTTCTGTCTTAACAGTTTTTATAGATAGCTGTTAGTTTAGTCTTAATAATTAAAGTGTGTTAGTGGCCTTATTCATCCATCTTTGCGTTCCTCCTGCACCAAAGAAAACACCAAGAAACATCAAATTAACACTGTTTAGCTGTCCAAGGCTGTCCTGGACTACAGAATGAATTCCAGGTCTGGGCTACACAGAGAAACTCTGTCTCAAAACAAAACAAAGATACATACACCTCTGGATATTTGGTTATGTGTGAACCTTTTTGTGCCTTTGTGGTTCACTGAACCACACTGGGTCTAGGCAAGAGATGATCTAGTGGCAGATAAGAAGCTTCATTGCTTATATATTTACTTGAATGGTTCTGTGGCTATAAATTCCAGCACTATATGCAAAGGGAATAGCTTTTTTGTCCCTTGCTTGATATTTTGTGGTAATTGTTAGTTGGGTGTACTATACTCATCTTGTCCTTTGGGTTTAAGTTTCCATGTTTATTGTTCCTCCACTTGGCAGACCAATCTGAACTCACAGCAGTCCTGCCTCAGTCTCCCTAATGCTGGGATTTTAGGCATGTGCCAGCATACTCATTGTCTTTTATGTCCTATAATCCAGATCTGGTGAAATTGACCTTAGATGTCTCACTGACCTTCAACCCAAAGATAGTTTTTACCTTCCTTAATATTAAGGTTTAGACCAGAGGAGTTAATTTTACTTGTAGTGCATGGACATCATTTCTATACTCTAAGGTTGGGTTTCTGTGATTATTATTATTATTTTTTTTAAGATTTAGTATATGCAGTGTTCTGCCTGCATGTATTCCTACAGGCTAGAAGAGGGCACTAGATCTCATTATACATCGTTTTGAGCTACCATGTTGTTGCTGGGAATTGAACTCAGGGCCTGTGAAAGAGTAGACAGTGCTCTTAAACCACAGACTTCTGTGATTTTCATATCTCCTTTTGGCTAAAGGTGATTGTATAGTATAGAATTTCTCATTTATGAAAGAGCACCCACACACACACACACACACACACACACACACACACTTCCATAGAGCACAGTCGTATGTGGAGCTTCTTGTGTCCTGGGAACAGAGTAGTCATGGTGAATGCACACAACTTTTCTATTTGAGAATTGCATTAATGCAAAGGCACAAAATATGAAGATTGTTTAGGCACATTTTAGGTACATTCTTAATGATATGTGTGTATGCAAGGTGGCACAGTAAAGAAAGTGCCAATATGACTGAGTGCTCCATGATATGATTAAGGTTTTTATTGTTATGAGAGAGAGAAGAGCCAAAGGCATCTGGAAGGGTCCAGAGCAGAGGGAAAAAATAGACTGGACATGGCCGGGGTTCTATGAGAAGGGAGAACCAAAGATAGTGGTAGAGAGAGCAAACTGAGACAAGCAAGAACAGAGAACAGTGAAAATGTTCCATTAGAAGAAGGATGAGGGAAACCCTTGAGCTGGAGGGAGTTCAGGGTTAAAGAAGGTGAGAAAGGCTAGTGTGAAACCTGTAACAGGTACTTGTGATACTGAGGGACCCTAGAGCCCAGAATGGGCTTTGATATGGTGTGTGATTTAAGGAAAATGCTATCCCTTTTCTAGAATATTTGCAGAGAGAAACAAAGGAGGTAGTGGATGCCTCCTAACTCCAGGCACTTCTGCATGTTTTATATACTTAATGGCCCTGGTACTGTGTAGTAGTAGATCTGGGGAGCTCTTCTCTGTTGCTTGACTTGTTTATAAAATTACCTGTGCTGGGGGTGCAACAGAGGAAAGTCCTTGCATGGTTTCTTGTCATTGCCCTTAACAAAGCTGTATCAATGCCCTTGTCTTTACAGATAGTGCCCAGAAGAAAAGATGTTTGGTTTTCACAAGCCAAAGATGTACCGAAGTATAGAGGGCTGCTGTATCTGCCGAGCCAAGTCCTCCAGCTCTAGGTTCACAGACAGTAAACGCTATGAAAAGGACTTCCAGAGCTGTTTTGGGTAAGATTAGTTATGTTCCATTTTTTTAAAGTATCTATTTATTATGTATACAGTGTACAGAAGAGGGTACCAGATGTCATCATAGATGGTTGTGAGCCACCATGTGGTTGCTGGGAATTGAACTCAGGTCCTCTAGAAGAACAGTCAGTGCTCTTAACCTCTGAGTCATCTCTCCTGCCCCGTTATGTTTCATTCTTAAAAGGAAAAAATAGTCAAGTGTGGACATATATTCCCATGCAAAGCAATGGGATCAATATGCTAATATTTAAAATCACTAGTTTTTAATATCTGAGTAGTGAGGATTTGTGTTCTTAAAATGAGTCAGTACCAAGAGCTTACTCTGCCTAATTAGTTGTGAAGCCCTTTATGGTTCCAATTGGACAAACTCTTTTAATTGTAGGATCTATAAGTGTATTTTCAAAAATGTATCCTTATTCTTTTACTTATAGTGGCCACCCTCCATTGTTGTTTCTGCATTATGTTTGTAAGTAACATTTTAACTTGCTGAGGAAGATGATAGCAATATACGTAATATTCTGTCCTGAAACTTAGCAGGTTATGTTAACTCTCCAACAAATACTACCACCGCCCAGCGTAATCGGTTTTTGATTGAGAATTTCTTGTGTGTGTGTGTGTGTGTGTGTTTTGATCAAATCTATTCTTATAATTGCTTCCTACCACTCCCCCCATCATTTTTCTCTTCCAACTTCAACTGCATAGGCTCTTTTTTTCTTCTTCTCTTTATTTTATTATTTTTAAAGAGTACTGAGGGGCCAGGCACAGTGGTGCATACCTTTTCTTCATCCCAGGACACTAGAGGCAAAAACAGGCAGATGTCTATGAGTTTGAGGCCAGACCAATCTAGCCTCAGTTGAGTTCCAGGACAACCAGGGGTATATAGTGAAATCTTGTCTAAAAACCAATAAAAAAGTAAATAAGATATATAGGTTTTTTTAAAAAAAGAATTTCTTTTAAAGTATCACTGACTTCACTTAATGTTGACTGTATACACATGGGCGTAGGATGCACTAGAGAATCAGTGGAGTATCCACATATGAATCCTCCTCATTAGTGAAAAGTGTGATAACATTCTGTTTTCCTGTCAGGTTACATGAGACTCGCTCAGGAGACATCTGCAATGCCTGTGTGCTGCTTGTGAAAAGATGGAAGAAGTTGCCAGCAGGATCAAAAAAAAACTGGAATCATGTTAGTTCATCTTTCATCTTTTTCTGTCTCTTTTAAAATAACATTAACATCAGCACTTCCAATTTCGGAAATTCTCTATCAGCAGGATAGAAAAGACTAAAAGAATGAACACAAACACCAGTCTGGAATAACATTTCCTGGGTTGTCTACAATACACTTGTTGGAGACTTTGCAGTTTCACATTATCAGATTCTAAGACTTTGTCTCTAGTAAGTCCCAGAGTTAGGCATGGACCCTTTCACTTCTAAGAATGATTGACATGCTGCTTTGAACTCATGAACCCATAAGTTTAGTCTTTTTTGTGTTTTGTGTTTACTACTTAACTACTTGTAGACTTCTGTCAGGCTACAAAACTATCAGCTGTTCATAAAGCTACTGTGGGACCTGAATGAGGTGGTGCCTATAAAATAAAATGCTTGGTGGATGCTATTCTGTATAAACTGATTAGGTCAGCAGTGTTGATGTTGATTCTATTATCCTTTTTCCTTTTTGCCCATGTCACTAGAATTACATAATATATATTTAGATCTATTTTCATTTTTAGAAATTATGTCTGTGTTAGTATACGGGAGATGGGGCTATTGATCCTTTGGAGCTGAAGTTACAGGCAGCTGGGAGCTGTGCCTAGAGCAGAGTCTGCTGGAAAAGCAGCTCCTTCATTTAATTTAGATGATCAACACTTTTTTGTGTTATTTTTGAAAGATGTATTTTTTTTTTAATGCTTGTGTGTTTTGTAGACATTTATGTATGCGTGTCATGTGTCCCTGGTACTGGAATTAAGATGGCTATGAGCCACCATGTGGATGCTGTGATCTAAACAAACTTTTTGCAAGAGCAGCAAGTGCTTTTAATCTCTATGCCATTTCTCCAGTCTTTAACTTTTTAACTTTTGGTGCTAGGGATTGAACTAGAATGTGAAACATGCTAGATTAAACTTGTGCTACTCAGCATTCCATAGTCCATATTAATATACATATTAATTCTTTAATAATGTTAGCTTCCTTTTCAGATAATTTGTTTTTGCTATTAACACAAAGTCTCATGTAGCCCCAGCTAGCCTCAAGCTTCAAGTATGACAGACTTACTTTCTTGTTTGATTACCTGCCTCTCAGGTACCAGGGTTATAGGTGTGAGCCACCATCTCTGGTCAAGATGAAATTTGTGTTACATAAATATTTTTCTTAAATAGGCATTTTTCTTTACACAGCACAATGCCATCTTATGTTAAATTACTGTAGTAGGGTTTTTTTTTTTTTTTAACCTATTACCTTAATATAGCTTTTCTCTATTAATAGCTTATCTGAGGAAATCACAATTTTGAAGGTGATGACAACCTTTTATGTTGAAGGCCTAGGAAGTAGAACCATGCCATGTTGGACAAGTGAGAGGAAATGCTGCTGTGATTGATAAATTTAGGGATTAGCATACAGAATGGTCATAAATAGTGCTTATTCTTTTATGTCATGTAACAGTTAAAAAGTACATAGAACCCCTATTCTTGAGTATAAAACTGATTCTCAAATAAGCATGGGCCTAAATGGTATTAAATATTCAGTATTTTCTTCCAGGTGGTAGATGCAAGGGCAGGACCCAGTCTAAAGACAACATTAAAACCAAAGAAAGTGAAAACGCTGTCTGGAAACAGGATGAAAAGCACCCAGATCAGTAAACTGCAGAAGGAGTTTAAACGCCACAGTGAGTTTGTTGTTGAGCACTAGCACTGAGTTTAGTATTTTATTTTTGATTGAGGCTGGTTTTACACTATGAATTTATTTCCTGCTTATTTTCTTCTAAGTACTCAGGTGGCCCACTTCCTGTTCTGGAGTCTTAGCCTTTGAAAGGCTCAGTTGAATATGTTCTTATTTCTGTGAAATGTGACTGGTTTTGTTATCTTAAAGTAACTAAAGGGGCTTAGGAGATCCTGGAGTGGATAAAGAGATTGCTGCAAAAACAGGACTTGAGTCAGACCCCAGCACCCACATAAAAACAGTTGGAAAGACAGTTACTGCTCCTGAGGCCTGACAACTCTAGTTTCTGAACCAACTCCCACAATCACCTCTGACTTCTGCTCAGGCACTGTGATGTGTGTATGCCTATAAACATACCCAAATAAATGCAGCAACAGCAAAAAGCTGGGTGGACATGCTTGCCTGTGATCACAACACTCAAGATTCAGATACAAGGGATTCCTGGGACAAGTGAGCATTGGGCCCAGTAAAACCCTGCTCCCCCTCCCCTTTTTCAAATTATACCAAGACAATATATGTGGACTTTTTAAAATTTATATATATATATATACATATATATATTTTTATGTGAATTGGTGTCCCACCTGCATGTATAACTGTGTAAAGGTGTCAGATTTTGGAATTACAGACAGTTGTTAGCTGCCATGTGGATGCTGGGAATTGAACTCAGGTCCTCCGGAAGAACAGTCAGTGCTAGTGCTCTTAATCACTGAACCATCTCTCCAGCCCAACAATATGTTTTATTGACATTTTAGTTTTTCTAGACTGTACTGCCTGCTTGTTTACTTGTGTTTTATACATAAAGAAATTAAGCCCTAGAAATGTGCAGAAAAGTTAGCAAATTAGTGGATACAGCATTCAGCCAAAGCCCAGATTTCTGGAAAGAAACTTTAGAAATCACCACTTACACAGAGTAAAATAGCTCTGACGGGGGCTGGAGAGATGGCTCAGCGGTTAAGAGCACCATCTGTTCTTCAAGAGGACCGGGGTTCGATTCCCAGCACCCACATGTCAGCTAACAACTGTCTGTAGTTCCAGTTCCAGGCACACACCAAAGCAAATACATAAATAAATTTTAAAAAAAAGTTAAAAAAAAAAATAGCTCTGACTGGTCATTGTAAGACATATGTGTTGTTTTAGTTAGAACATGAATGCCAAATTTATATTGGGTTTATAGATTATTGCTGGGGGTTGTAGTTATCTATTTAGTTAAGACTTTGAAAAAGGAAGTAGCCTCTTGTTACTGTACAATACATGCTTAACCCCCAGGACCTGAGGCAAAACTGCTGGATTAAACACGTGAGTATTTCATAATAAGAATGTAGTTATTCATAATAGATAGCATGCTAGTTTGTTATTTTTTTATTAATTTGGTACATGAGTCACTACTACAATAAAGATAACTAAAAATTGTTAAGTGTTTTAGAGACTTCTGCTTGTTGCCTACCTGCTTCATGTCTAACTAATTCTTCCTGATTAAGACTTAAAAATTGCTGGGAGACAGAGTGGATCTCTGAGTTCGAGGCCTGGTCTACAGAGAGGTCGAAGACAACCAAAGCTGTTAGACAACAATTTCAGTTCTTTGCTGTATGCAGTTGTTAATATATCGTGGTGTCCCAAAGTCACATTAAATCTAAGTTTATTGCAGCTTTTAACTGTAAAAAATGGTACATACTGAAATTTCAAATGCTTCTGAAAACACCTAGAGCATTAGGATAGTGAGCCTTACGTAGAAGCTGTCTGCTGATGTTAATGGGAGGTTTAAATGTCTTGCTGGATTACTCCTTTCATATATGATATTCTTGAAGATTTTGCCTGTGGGAAGTGGAATACTATTTATTAAAATGAATTAACAAACTAATAATGCGTGATACTTTATATTATATATTTAATTTTACATTATTTATATAAACATTTTTAAGAGTAACTTGTGAGATCCTTATATTTATAAGCTTTTATTTATTTATTTTTTTGTTATGATAGAACTCAAACCCAAAGCTTTGTGCCAAAAAACACTTCTACTGAACTGCAGCCCCTGCCCTTGTAAGCCCTCCAGAAAAATGTGTCAGTGAGGCTGGAGACATGGTTCAGCATGTACCTGCTCTTGCAGAGAAGCTTGGAAGCCCCCCAGGCACCCTTATCTGGTAGCTCAGGACTACCTCTGATTCCAGCTCCGGGGCATCAGATAACCTCTGGTCTCCAAGATTGTTTGCACACAAAGCTTTGGTGTTTTAATAAATATCCAATTATTGTTTCTCTGAGTTAGAGGACTATTCTATCCATGTCCTGATTGGACAGGAAGTTTAAATTTTTTTTTTTGATTTATTTATTTATTATGCATACAGTTTTACAGAAGAGGGCGCCAGACCTCATCATAGATGGTTGTGAGCCACCATGTGGTTTTGCTGGGAATTGAACTCAGGACCTCTGGAAGAACAGTCAGTGCTCTTAACCTCTGAACCATCTCTCCAGCCCCGGACAGGAAGTTTAAATGGTGGTTGTGGTCTTCACAGTACTATAGCATAGTGACCATCAACCAAAAAGTTTATTTTCTGTTTTTTCTTGTTCTTTCTTTTTATTTTACTTTTTTAAAGACTAATCAAGTGCAGTGTGAGAGGGGGGGAAGTGTAGACAGGAGTCCATCTGTAACTGACTGTGAACAGTCAATTGAGAAAACTGCCTTCAGACTAGCCTATCTTGTGAACTTTTGAGATTGGGTCTCTAACATATCTCTGGCCATCCTGTAAATCACAGTGTTGATCAGGCTATACTCGAACTCAGATTGAACCCACAGAGATGTTTGCCTCTGCCCCTTGAGTGCTAAGATAAAGGATGTGTGCTTTATTTTGTAGCTTTTAAATGCATGGTGTAAAAATAATAATGCTGGTGTAGCTTTAGGCTAGTAAATTACCTTTATTCTTTGAATTATTTTTCCATATAGAGAAGTGGAGCAGACCCTGGACTTTGCACATGATAAAACTAAAAGTGTCTTCTGTGTTTATGCAGATTCTGATGCTCATAGCACCACCTCAAGTGCCTCTCCAGCCCAGTCTCCATGTTATAGTAACCAGTCAGATGATGGCTCAGATACAGAGATGGCTTCCAGCTCTAATAGAACTCCAGTGTTTTCCTTTTTAGATCTTACCTACTGGAAAAGGTAAAAACAAAAGAGAAACCTGTTTATAATTACTAGCCTATCTCAATTACTGGCTGCAGTATTCTATGTGTATAGCAGTTGGAAGTATTTGACAAATAATTAGCTGCACAGATAGGTAGTTGGATTAGCAGGAATTTAGCAGACCTATCAGTGTACTTAAATTTACTTTGCTAGCATAAAACTGGCTATTCTGACAGTTATCTCTTTTAAAAAAGGACAAGTGGTTTAAAGTATGTTAAAGGCATTAATAGGTGCCTTGTTTTCACGGTTAAAATATGTGGGGAGAAAGGGTTTATTTTAGCTCACAGTTGAGGTTACAGTGTCTATCACCACGGGGAAGTCACAGTAATAGACACTTGAGACTACTGGCCACATCACATCACGGTCAAGAGCAGAGAAAATGGCATGAACCCTTCTGTGCTTGTGCTCAGCCAGCATTTTCTAACAGTCTAGGATCAGTGCCACCCACAGTCGGCAAGTTTTCCCAACTCAGTTCTAGATTATCTCAGATAGGGAACAGTCAGGCCACATAAAAGGTCACAGACCAAAAGAAGCAATAATTAGAAAAGGGAGCAATAATTAGAAAATTAGAAAAGGACACAAAAATTAGGTAAGACAAAGACATTTTACCTGTAGACATGTTTAGAATTATAAATTATGGACAGTACAGGACTATACAGAGAAAATACACTGCTTTCATAGGAACAACCAAGACAAAAAGATTCTTTGAAACATGCATAAAGCAAGCCAGAAAACAGTATGTTAATGTGAGCCAGGCGTGGTGGTCTTTAATTTCAGCACTTGTGAGGCAGAGGCAGGCGGATCTCAGAATTCTAGGCCAGCCTGGCTTACAGATTGACTGAAGCAAGCATGACATCTCATGCCTATGTTGCATTGAGGAAGGAAGACCACCCTGAGTTTGATGCAACTCTGGGTTACATAGTGAGACCCTGTTTCAAAACCAAACTAAACTATTTTACTGGAAAATAGATTTGTCTATAATATGACCCTCATTTCAGATTAAAATATAGAGGAATGGATAAAATAGTATTGAAGTAAATTTAAACCGACATTTTAAGAACTATGAGCTGGGCCTAGTGTTTCAGCCTTTTGTTTCAGCACTTGTGAGGCAGAGCCAGGTGGATCTCTTTGAATTCAAAATTAGCCTGGTCCTCAGAGGGGGCTCCAGGATAACCAGGGGTACTCAAACTCTGTCTTGACCCCCCCCCAAAAAAAAAAAGTAATTGTGAAAGTTTGAGATAAAGAGGAACTAGAGATCTTGGTGGTTGAGAGTACCTTTCAATTAAGAACAGTTTGTGCTTTTGGAGAGTACCTGAGTTGTGTGGTGATATATTGTATATTTGTAAAAACAGTCTGGAATATCAGAGGACAGAATTACCCACAGTCAATCTGTGAAGGTCAAGGAGTGGTGACCTATGCCTTTAATCCCATTATTCAGGAGGCCAAGATCCCTTTGGATCTCTGAGTTCAAGTCCTAACATCCAGGCAGTGGTAACACATGCTGCTAATCCCAGCACTTGGGAGGCAGAGGCAAGAGGATCTTTGTGAGTCCAAGGTTAGCCTGATCTACAAAGCAAGTTCCAGGGCAGAAAACCCTATATGGGGGACGGGGGGACAAAACAAAAGTCTGTAGAGATGGCTCTGTTTTCTGATATTCCAGACTATTTTATTAAATATACAGTATATACCAGAATTAAGCTCCCAGCATCCCAGTGCCTGGAAACTTAGAACTGCTTATGACTCCAACTCTAGGTGATGGTTTGACATCTGACCTCAGTGAGCCCCGTACATACACACAGACACCCAGACATAGACAGCAATAATAATAAAATAGAGGTAGAGGGATAATTACTTGTTACCATTTAGTCCGTGGTGGTAAAGATGATGGATTTAAAGTGCCCTTGACTTCTTTATACTAAATGTATAGAATTCTATGTATAGAATAGCTAGAATTCTATGAAGTGACTGAAGCCATCAGACAATGTTGAATTAGCATAAGTTAGTCCATATAAAGTGGTAAAGATTGAAAGAGTAGAACAGAAAAAGTAAAGTAATATGGTAGAATAGGGTTAGGGATATAGATTTTCCCTGTTAATATCTATAAGGATCTATGTTCAGTCCATACCTAGCTCTGCCCTGAACAGAAAGGAATAGTAGAACCCAAATTAATTAGTGGTCATAGTAGTAACAGTTAGTATTCAAAGATGGATAGTATGATAGCATGGTAAAGTATATTCTATACAAGATAGAGTCAGGAATATTACATCCAGTGAAACAAAGCAATAGAAACCAACTCATGGGACTGGAGAGATGGCTCAGTGGTTAAGAGCACTGACTGCTCTTTCAGAGGACCCGGGTTCCATTCCCAGCATCGACATGGCAGCTCACAACTGTCTTTCACTTCACTTCTAGAGGATCCAAGCAAACCACCAATGCTCATAAAATAAAATTAAATCTTAAAAAAAAAAAAAAAGAAACCAACTCCTATAAATAGAAGTGAAAATAAAATACAAATTGGAACACACAGAGTAACATAACTGTGTACAAGGTTGAGGTTTATTTTGATCTCAGCACTGGGGAAGCAAAGAAAGGATCCCAGGGCTTTGCTATCAAGCTAGTCTAGCCAGATTGGTGAGCTTCAGGTGAGGTGCTGCCTCAAAAACAACGTGAGGAGCAATTGAGGTGGACCCCATGTTGAACTCTATTGTCCATATACATACACATGTACACATAAATTCCATGTCAAGATGTATGGGTAAATGATCATTACTTTTAGGATATAAAATAATAATAAAGTATGCTTATAATATCTTGTTCTCCTTTATTTTAGACAGAAAATATGTTGTGGAATCATTTACAAGGGCCGTTTTGGGGAAGTCCTCATCGACACACATCTGTTCAAGCCTTGCTGCAGCAGTAAGAAAGCATCTGCTGAGAAGCCTGAGGAGCAGGGACCACCAGCACCTCTCCCCATCTCCACTCAGGAGTGGTGACTGAGCTTCATGGAGAAAGGAGCAAAGAGCAATTTAAACTTTGAAAAGACCACAAAGCAACAAACTGACCCTCCTATTTTTAACTTGGATACTTGCTATTCTGCCAAAAGACATTTTCTAGAATAGTTTTTAAAGGGTTACCCATCCCCCCCATCCAACAAACGCTGAAGCTAGTTTTTAGCTTACTACAAGAAAAAAGTGTACATAATATTTAAGATGCTGAGTATTTCATAGGAAAGCTGAATGCTGCTGTAAAGTGCTCTTTAAGTCTTATTTTTTTTAATCCCCTTTAATGAATGAATTGGGGGGATTTCAGGGGACAGAGATGGGCTTTGTTGTGTGAT
>PVIH01013845.1:0-56501 GCA_004025045.1 Sigmodon hispidus
TTTTCCAATGATCACTTGCTTAATGATTTATAAAAATGTTTCTTCCTGATAGTAAGATTCTGTTGCTAAAGACAACACTTACCTCCATCACAGAACAGAAAAATCAAGCTGGTCCTAACCTGAAAGCTTCATCCTTATTATCTAGATTTCATGTTGCTGGAATGTTTTATGCATGCATGTTATCAAGGGAGAAAAGTCATCTACAGCTTTACCCAGCTGTGAATACCAGAATCTATAATAACTACTGGTCTGGCAAGTTACACAAATTCTTGTGATATTGGCATGAATGTCAATGAGGAAAACTAATCACATTCTGTTTAAATTTAAAGCCAACATGACAAGAAGAAACCTATGGTTGATGCCATAAAATGAAGCAAAACATTATTAGCTCACTAGGTCACAGGACCTCTGGTAAAATCTAGTACTATTATTCTGCTAAGTGGACATATATATTTATAACCACAGGTTAGTATATCTCACAATTTGAAAGAAGTTGCCTTTTGTAAGACATAGTGATGAATATGGAGATTCACAACTGGTCAATGGGCAAAGAACAAAAGACTATGGAATACACAGTTCAAATCAGGACATCTATACTATATCTCTTCCTCTCCAGTCTCAGAGATCATCACAGAGTAAACAAAAGATCGGTTTTAAAAATTAGAGAGATTAGATATCTGTAACAAATCAGTATTAACTAGATACAACCTTGACCTTGAAACCAGGATCTCACAGTGGCTGAAACTATAGAAACAAGTTCATACCAGTCAGAATTCCACCATGATCTAGGGAGGAGCTGACAAAATTTCACCCCAATCTGAGGAACTAGTTAATGGCTGTTGGGAAAGGGAGTCAGTTTTTTTTTAAACAATAAAAGATCAAATGAAAAAGTGATGGAGAGATAGAAAAGGAAATGGAGGAGAGAAAATGGGTTATGGATTTGATCCAAACACATTATATGCAGTCTGAGTATTAGGCAAAAATATTTAAAAAGAACAAGCTTTTTGGGACCAAACGATCTTAGCTCTGAAATATGTAGTATTTGGCAAAATAATTCTTTCTTTTAGTTTTCCACAGTTAAGATGGAAAATAATTAACACTACTTACATGTAGTTTTTAGTGATGAAAATATGTACATAAAAACAATAAAAAGACTAATCATGTACATTTGCATATTATTTCTGTGTATTCATACATGTCACATATTATGTGCATATTTGTTTTAGATGAACACATGCACATAAAGCTCCATAGCATTTTTTCTTCACCCTAAAAACTCAAAATCTTAGATTCTATAACCTTATTTCACTCTTAGAGTTATGCACATAAAAATATGGTACTAAAATGTAGTTTATGACAGTGCTATGAGGAACAGACAGAAATGTTGCCCTTTATTTCTCTCTTCAAGCAGAACACTAAATTCTGTGTAACAGCCTAAAGGATAATGTTGTATCATTTTTAATTCATATAACTGGAGGATTAAGCCATATCATCATTGCAAAATCCATCTTTACTGCTTCTAAACAATTGACTGGCTTGTTTTCCTAAGGCAAAAACCAGGTTCTGTGACCATATTAAGTATTATTTATGACTATTGTAGAAATTGTTTTATTGAAATGATGTTAGGAGAAAATAAAACTCTAACATCAAGCTTCTACAGAAAAAAATTGTTGCTTGAAAAATGAGAACACAACAGAAAAAAGCAAGATATTTGTATTTGTGATCCTCCCTTAATATTTGGAGATAAGATAATGAAGGAGCAGAAACACAATATAACTTGTATTTTGGCCACACAGTTCATTATGTTTTGACCAAGTTAGAACATCCTTTGAGGTGAGATGGAAGAGTAATGACAATTCTGATTGCTCTATAGACATACTGGAAATGGTATCATTCTAGGTATATAAATTCTTTGAACCTTTAATAACTTAGTCATTAGAGGATACTGAAGTTGGCATGCTCTGCATCACCAGTACTGATGGGTGAAACTTTCATCTCAAATCTAAATGCAGCTGAAACTCAAAGGCAAAGCATAGTACAGAAGTGTTCCTTAAAACTGAACATTCTCTTCTTGATTTACATTCTCATGATTCACCATGAGTTTGTACAGCAATTATTTATTTTTGAATTTAATGATTTATTTTAAGTAGATGTGTATACTCAAGTGTATATATGTGCAACAGCTTAATGCAGTTGCCTGTAAAGACCAGAAAGTTGTTAGTGTCCTTAGAACTAGACTCAGAGGATGATGTAAGCTGCTTGATCTGGCGGTTGGTAGAACTGAACCTCAGTGCACTACAAAAGACCTCTCCAATCTCTTGTATATCATTTTAATGAAGCTGTGAATCTGTTTGGTTTTGAAAATATTAGATGGAATTGTGATAGAGGCAGCAGGTCACCTACTTATTTGGTAAATTTTATGACCTAAAAATGTTGAGATTTTTCTTGATTTACATACTACATCAAGTACATATGACTGGTTCATGTTTGTAAATCTCAAGGCACTTCCTTCTGTGAAGCCACCTCTTTCTCGCAAAAGAGGCATACTCTTCCTAAAGTAGACACATATTATGGAAGGTTTAATGTGGACACCTTTCTATATTCCTAGAGTATACTCTATGCACCTGCTTCTCAAATGTCTCTCCATCACTAATTTTCTCATGTCTCTTGTACTTCTTTTAGGCTTCAGACAGTGTAGAGCATGTCACAAATGCCTTCATGTCTTGGTCACATATACTATCTATTGCAATAAATTGTTAGGAAAACATTTTACATTAAAATGGACTTGAACTTTGGCTAGACCTCACAGCCAGAGTTTATAACACACCTTGATGTCACTTAAGACTTAAGACTCCTGTGGGACTATGTACTTAATCTGTTTGAGTTTTACCAATCTTTAATATTCTACCTTCCTTGCTTTGGCTATCCCATATAATTAACTTTTTAAACATGAACTAATGCTTTATAGGACATACCTTTTCTTTTTTTCTTATCTTACAGATATTTGTGCATATCTTATAATTTTCAGTTTTGTATTTTTATGAGATTTTTCTGTGTGTGTGTGTGTGTGTGTGTGTGTGTGTGTGTGAACCTGTATATTCCCGTATCTATCTATATATATTTCTGGTGCATTTTCTTAGGCTCTTTTTCTTCTCTCTCTCTCTTTTTAATCCTATTAGCTTGTTTACTTCTATTTTTTTAATCTTAATATTTTTAGACACCTAATACTTTTTTAATTGAAAAAAAAGAAAAAAAAAGAGGTATAGGTTTAGATGGGAGAGGAGTTTGGAAGAATCCAGGAAGAGTATAGGGAGGTAAAATATTCAGAATATATTGTATTAAAATCTATTTTCCCAACACTTGGGAACTACATTGGTGTTCCAGGGTCATACTACCATGAGGTCCATGCCAATCTGAATGTTCTATACTACAACCTGAGACCATGGTGACATCCTACCCTGGGCTGCTGCCTAGTCTAGGTCTGTGATTCTACTGCAACTGGAGGTAGTATTTAATATACATGGCTGATGTTGCCACTAAACCACATTGATGTGATACTCAGGGTCTAAACCAAAACCTGGGGCTATGAGGGCAAACAAGGGCCATAACCAGAGCCATGTTGATCTGAGTGGCCTGTGCTATCAATAAGGGCCATGGCATTGTCTAGGCCAGGGCTGATGCTGGGGACCATATTTGGATCAATGGACATACAGCAGCTAGTATCTGAGTTGATATTTGTGGTTCCTATTACCACTGAGGATTGTACAGACTTTCTGAGTTAGCTCAGCTGCCTAAACCAAAGTCAGTGTCTAATGACCATGTCACTTCTAGGACCATGCTGATTTAGGATAATTATGCTGCCACATGGGGCCATAAAGACATCTGACTCCTATCACTGCCTAAGGCCAGTGATATCTGGGTCCATGGGCCAGCAACAGCTGTAGTCTAGGGTGATATCCATGGCTTTTGTTACCACAAAGGGCCCAAAGGATGACCCATGTCTGATCAGCTACCTGAGAACTTGTTGCTGTCTGTGGTGGTTTAAAGGTAAATGGCTCCCATAGGCTCCTAGGGAGTGACAATATTAGGAGATATGGCTTTGTTGAAGTGGGCATACTTTGTTGGAGGATGTGTGTCACTCTGGATGTGAGGTTTCAAGTTTCCTATGCTCAGGACACTGCCCAAGGTTTCAGTTGACTGACTTTCTGTTGCCTGAAAGATATAGGACTCTCAACTCCTCAAACACCAAGTCTGCTTGCATGCTGCCATGCTCTCTGCCATGATGATAATTAACTGAACCTCTGACACTGTAAGTGAATACGTTCAATTTACTGTTTTCTTTATAAGAGTTGCTATGGTCCTGGTGTCTCTTCACCGCAATAAAAACTTTAAGACAGAAAATTTGTACCAGGAACCAGTGTATTGCTGTAACAGGCGTAATCATGCATTGCTTGAAGAATATAGACCTTGGGACTATGGATTAGAAAACTGGTCAAACTATTTAAATGCTGCTTAATGGGCAATGTTAGTAGGATCATTCAAGGCAGTGGTGCTGAATGTAATTTGATAAACTGTGGGGATCAAGGGGTTTCAGAGGAAAAGAATGCTAATATGTGGCCTGCATCTTAAAATATTTTGGTGAAGAAAGTAGCCAATTTTTGACCTTGTCCTAAGAGTCTTCCTGAGGCTAAAGAGAAGTTTTGGATTAATTCTTATGACAGAAGAAATCTCAAAACAGCTAGTATAGCCTCTCTACAAGTGTTCATCCTGATGAATATTTATAATTAAAAGAAGTGAACTGAGCAGGATAAATTACAGAATGTAAATTTTGAGGAGATAAAGAGTACCAGAAAGTGAAATGGAGCTAAATCCTATGTTCAAGGAGATTAAATATGTTAAGAAATAGAATAAAGGGAATGGTGACCTCAGGGCAAGATCCTACCCAAATAAACTTTCAACTTGCTTCAGCCCCAATAAGCACAAGAAATTAGCAGTTTTGGTCACCTGGGTATGGATTTAAAATAAGAATAAAAGAAAAACGTTATGGAATAAAGCCACTGAGGCCAGTTATGTGTCAGGAGTGGTCCTGAATGGTGGCCTAGAAGAGAAACCTTTGCATGCAGCTGTGAATGTGAAGCCTGTGTTGTAGCCAGGAGTTTCCGTCCTGCCTGCATTTGTAGTCTGTTTTTGGCTTGTCTGGCCTGATGTCCAGACCTGCAGCCCCTCAACCACTTAGTCCTAATAATCACACAAAGGTTTATATTAATTACAAACTGTTTGGATTATGGCTTTAGGTTCATTTTCATCTAGCTCTTTCAACTTAACCCACTTCTATTAATCTATGTCTTGCCTTGTACCTGTGTTCCATTATATCTTGCTCTTTTGGGTGAAAGCACCTCTTCTGACTATACCTTCCTCCTTTATCTATGCTTGAAATTCACACCTGACTCTAAACTGCTTTGCCATAGGCCAAAACACTTTCTTTGTTATCCAATGGTAATTGACAGCATACAGAAAGACATCCCACATCACTGGATTCCCATAGAATCCTAACCCTAACCCTAGATGTTAGAGATGCCAGAGTCATGGGACACCTGCTAGAGAGGGCTGCTAACAGGGAATAAAATCACCTCAAAGAAAGAAGTGTGTTGCACTTAACAAACAGGAAAAGATTTGGAGATCTGAAGAGTGTTTTGACATTAGACATGAAGATACAGAGTTTGGATGTAGCCCAAACCCAGCTATTTTAGGTTTTGCCATGCTCCAGTGTTTCTTCATTATCCCACATTCCTTATGTTTTGGAATAGCAATATACAACCTGTGCCACATATATGATGGAAGTATGTGATCTGCTTTTTTATTTTGATTTTACAGGGAGTTACATTTAAGAGATTGCAAGAATCTCAGAAAAGACTTTGAACTTTAGAATTCTGAGCCATTATTGATACTGTTATAGACTATGAAGATTTTTAAAATTGGACTTAATATATTTTGTATTATATTTTTCCAAGCTCATGGAGGCGAGGGAGTGGAACATAGTTGTTTGCGTGTATTTGTTCCCCATAATCTTAGGAGGAGTGATATTATTAGGACTTGTGGCCTTTTTGGAGTGAGTATGGCTTTGTTGGAGAAATTGTGTTACATGTGGGCAGACTTTGAGGTTTCCGAAGCTCAGGATAACACACAGTGTCTCAGTCGACCAACTTTCTGTTACCTGCAAGATCTAGGACTCTCAGTTCCTCTAGCCCATGTCTGCCAGCATGATGCCATGCTTCTCACCATGATAATAATGGACTTAATGTCTGAAATTGCAAGTGATCCTCCTCAATTAAATATTTTCCTTATAAGGGTTATCATGGTCAGGTTGCCTCTTCACAGCAATAAAAACCATAACTAACTAAGATAGTGTCTGAGGACCATGTGCTGTCAAGGCCATACCAATCTGGATGGCCTGTGTCGCCACCAGAACATGGTGATATCCAGTCCCAAGCTACTGCCAAGGGCTATGATTTACTACAGCTTTGGTCTGTCATGATGTCTATGGCCAGTGTTAGCACAGAGGGTCATTGGAACAAGTCTATGATGAGCCAGTCCTGCCCTTCTCTAGCCCTGCTCATAACTTGATACTGCAACAGGGGAGAGCTAGTTCCAACTCAAAGGATGGCGTAACCTCTCACCACAGATTTGTACCTTACCTGGGCAGCATGATAGTGCTGACCTTAGGGTTGGGGATACAGGTAAACCAATTCTAAGGACATAAGAGCAACAGAACTGATGCTGCCCATTTCTTTTCTGCCATGAAGTAGCATGGGTAAGGAAAAGATGCCCTCCCCATTCTGCCCCTTGCTACCTTCAGTAGGCAAGGGAGCTGACCCTGGGGTTAGGAAAGTGAGAAAAATGACCCTGTTTCGCGACTCGCTGTAGTATACAGGAAAGCAGACCCTACAGCTGGCTAGGCAACACTTTAGAGCTGACCCTGTTGTCCGGGGCCCAGGTGAGCTAACTCTGAGGGTATGAGAGCAAAAGAGCTGACCATGCCACTCATCTCTCCCATGTATGTCTCCTATAGCAACTGGAGAGAGGGCCCTGTACCTCACCTGGGCAAAACGGTAAAACTGGATCTGAAGTTGTAAGTGTGAATGAGCCAGATATGAAGACCTGAGAGCAGGAAAACTAGATCAGATACTTGCTGCAGGCTATATTGGGTGAGCTAGCTGAGACAGTGCTGGTGAGGTCATCTGGGTAGTGAAAATGAAGGAAAGTTGATGGGCTGACCAACCCAGCTACTCCCCAGGTCCAGAAGCAGGGCTATGAGTTGGCCCTACCCAAAATCTACCTCATCTATGAAGTGTTGAAACATGTGAAGGGGATGAACCCACAGATACAAACAACAAGATCTCTATGACACAGGAAACACCTGATACCCAATAGGAGCCCAGTGCAAGCCCATTATCAGTGGTCTAGCTGAAACCACAGGCTTCGAGCCAGACCAATTCCTCCTGGCAATGAACACATAAAAGTACAGATGAATGGACTAAAGTGTAAACTATGTGACTCAATGGGCCATACTACAGCTTTCCAATGAGATTCTTCTCTTTTTTCTGTTTTGCTTATTTTTTAAAATTTAATTTTGTTTTCTTTAGGGGTGGGAGGTTGCAAGGGCAGAGGGAGGATGCTTGAGAACAGGAAGTAAGGTAAGTAGGATCTGAATACATGATATAAGATCCACAATAAAATCAATAAAAGAACAAATTTTTTAAAACATTTTTAATAATAGAAAAAAACTAAACTAATGAATAGCGTAGGTTTATTATATAACTGCTCTTTTCCCAGCAGTAATGCATGTATGTTATACATGTCCTATGGGAATCATTTTCTGGAAATAGTACATAGGCTGAAAGTGACCTTACATGTTCTCTATATATTTTAGAGATAAGTCCTCTGTCACTTGTAGGGTTGGTGAAAATCGTTTCCTATTCTGTAGGTTGTCATTTTGTCTTATTGACTGTGTCCTTGGCCATACAGAAGCGTCTCAGTTTTGAGAGGTCCCACTTATTGATTGTTGTTCTTAGTGTCTGCATTCCTGGTGTTATATTTAAAAAGTTGTCACCAGTGCCAATTCGTTGGAGGGTATTTCCCACTTTCTTTTCTATCAAGTTCAGTGTAGCTGGGTTTACTTAGAGGTCTTTGATCCACTTGGATTTATGGTTTCTGCAAAATGATAGGTTTGGGATCTATTTTCATTTTTCTGCACACTACCATCCAGTTGTGCCAACACCATTTGTTAAAGATACTTTTTCCATTAAAATGATATTCTAAAATTTGCAGGCAAATGGATGGATATGGAGAATATCCTCCTAAATGGGGTATCACAATCCCAGAAAGAGAAGCAGGGGATGTACTCATGCATTAGTGGACTTCAAAAAATAAAAAAAATTAAAAGAGAGAGATGTCATTGTACACAAGAACTCAAGGCTAGAACATAGCTAAATGACACAGTGCCTAACTTCTACATTGATGGCCTCTGGAGGGGTCTGGCAACTATGTTAATAGCAGTGCTATTTGTAATAGCAAGAACCTGGAAACAACCTAGATGTCCCTCAACTGAAGAATGAGTTAACAAACTGTGGTACATCTACAGGATGGAGTACTACTCAGCAGTAAGAAAAAATGATATCCTAAAATTTGCAGGCAAATGGATGGATTTGGAGAATATCCTCCAGAGTGAGGTATCGCAAACCCAGAGAGATAAGCAGGGGATGTACTCACTCATTAGTGGACTCTAAACAAGCAAACAAACAAACAAGAAAACAGCAAAGCATGCCCAAGCTGCAAAACACAACCACTGAACAGCTTGGGATCAGAAACACCCTGGACTGACTCCTTGGATCCCACTCCCCCTAGAGGAACACCTGACTCAGTCTTGAGGTTGAGGATAGGAAACTGGATCTGCCAGGAGTGGAGACTGAACTAAGTAATATTGGGACAGTGGAACCATGGGACTGTCTGCCACCTGCCCAGAGAGTTGATGAGGAGTTGTGGAGAAGAAAGAATGACCTGATGTGGTGGGAGGGGGAAGGGACCTTGAATAAGGATATACAGGGATAGAAAGTGTGACTTCTTTGTTCATAATAATAAAAAAATCAAAAACAAAAACAAAACTTGTTTTCATTAAGATTCTGGCCACAGGGAATTCAGTTATGCTCCAGTAATTAAATGAGCAGCATGAATGGCCAGTTTTGTAAGAGTGGGCATGAATCTGAGAAGTCTGATAACTGAGTTTGATGGGGTGCATGATATAAAAACACCAAATAATATATATATATATATAATAGTTATAATGTTTAATTTCACAGAAATATATGTGGAAAGGCTATGAAAAAATATTTTGTAATTTCTACTTTGCTAATGTCATATATTATCTTAAAACAGAAGTTGAAAGAAAGTATGCACTATCTTTTACCCAAACATTCTACAAGTCACAATATATGAATCAGGTAGAAAGCATTTAAAACCTAATATTACTACCAGTTGTATTTGCACATCTTTATTTCTTTACTTAAAAAAAAACAAAAAAAGAGAAAGTGACCTTATAAGATAAATATTGATAAGATAAATGTTGAATGCAGCATTTATGTATTGTTTGATTTAAAAAAATGTTTGTTATATTGTTTGTTATTTACGTCTACTAGGATCAGTTGGATTCAGTAACATTATTGTGAAAGTCTTAAACACTTCTATAAAATATCATCTCATCTCCCATGTTAATCTTTCTGTGCTGCTTAATAAAAGAAGAGCACAGTCCTTTGCCAGAGACAGACATACATATGCAATATCATAGACATGGAGTCAGGAACAGACAGATGTACACAACTTTTAGGCAGACACAGACTCAGACTCATACAAAGTTGGATGGAAAACATGGGGAGAAAAAAGTAATAGCTAGCATTTGGGTCTTCTCTTGGTAAAATGATCCCAAGGGGAAGTACTCCGTTAACTTTTTAATGCAACTGTGACATATTTGGGTGCACTGAGTTTATCACTAAGGTAACAAAATGATGATTTCATGACACATTTTGGAGCCCAGCATGAGGAATTTCTAGTACAATAAACTACACACACAGTTATAATTATTGGAGTAATACCATTTTTTTCATTGTTGTCTTTGTACAGTGTACTGGGCAGTAAGAAAATCCCAGCTGCGAGGTGACTGAGAAAAAATGACTACAGGTCTGAGGCCAACCTGGGTTGCATATAGGACCAGTCAGGGAAACTGAATCTGTCTGAAAATAATAGTTAAAAATAAATGAGTAAACAGAATGTAGCATGTGGCTAGTTATACACTGCTTGCATATTGTGATCCAGATTTAATCAGAACAGCAACAAAATTTTATCAAATACTTTTACAATCACCTATTTTTTATTAAAAAAAATTCTCAGGATGGATGTTCTGTAAACATTTTTAGTTGATATTTTTGACTTTTGTCATCTATTAAAAGTGATACAAAATGTGTGCTGAGTAGAAACTTCAGTGTCACCACCACCAACAAACTAAAATAAAGCTTTAATAAATTGGTTCATTAGTTTGAATCTTGTTTGCATGGAAAATGTAGAGAAGAAGCCATTTAGACCTCAGTGAGATGACAACCCATCAGCAGTGATTGGTGGACTGTTCATATTCCAAGAACCTTGCAAAATAAAAGCAACTGAATATCAACTCTGTCTACTTCTCTGTTGACCCAGGTGTTTTATACAGAACTTCACAGCTAATTACAGACAGTTGTGACTTCATTGCTGACCATTGATAAACACATGTATCATTTGGGGAGACCAGGAAAGAACAGGCCAACTTACTCAGAGAGAAGTACTCTGTGAGTGTGTGCTTGTATATAAAACAGAGGGTAAGTGTGAAGGGAGAGACTTATTATATAACCCTAAGTAGCTTGGAATTTGCAGTGTAGTCTAGATTGTCCTTAAACTCACACAGATTTCCCTCAGTCTACTCGTGAGTACTTGGATTAAAGGCATGGGTCACCATGTCTAGAAAATAATTATATCTGATATATTTTACTTTGAATTACAGTGTACATGGTTTTCTTTGTGTGTGTGTGAATGTGTGAGCACATTTACATGAATGTGTGTAAGCTGAAAAGATATGTCAAATTCTCTAGAGGTGTAAAGTTGTGACCCACTGGTATAGGTCTGGAAACCAAGGTCAAGCCTTTTTCAAGAATGGTATACATTCTGTACCCCTGAATCATTTTTTCAGGTGTAGGGTAGTGCTGCCTTAATGTGTCAACATTTGGCTTCAGAAGATCAGCTCCTCTGAAGATCCTCATTGAGAGAGACCTTTGAAAACGTCATATTTATTATTACATATAAAGTTTCAATTAACCAATTCTAAGGATACTTACATAGAGATATTTATATTAAATTACCCTAAGATATTCTAACTTGGTTCAGAAGCTTCTTTTTATACTTAATTTCTAAAATCTAAACATATACAATAGATTTATGTATAAGTAATATAAACAAATACATTTTTGAATTTATTTATTTATTGTGTGTGTTTAATTATATGCACATATATGTGACTTCACATAAGTCATGGTAAGTGTGCAGAGCTCAGAGAATAGATTGTGTGAGTTTTTTCTCTCCTACTACATGGGTTCTTGTAAATAAAACTCGTATCATCAGGCTGAACCTTCTCATTAGCTCTATATTATTATATTATGAAACAAAATCCTAGGTGCTTTAACATGTAGGTGCTCTATTCAGAGTATGTTTAAGGTTATATTTTATATTTGTTATATTATGCCCTTGAGATTAAATATATGTTTCTGTTCTAGTCCTAATAAATGTTGATATTGTGATATATATATATTGTGATATATATGAATACTTTCTACTTATCCTGTAATTAATTATATAGTATTTTTCCTACTTAAGATAATTTATATTGTTTTATATAAAATTATTTATATATTTTTTGATTTTTTTATTTATTTTGGAATAAAGTCTCATTTCGTATCCATGTATCCCCTTGTTCAAACTCCCTTCCCCCTCCTGATAGCTCAGCCATTAAAGGCTTGGCTCACAACCATAAATATATTCTATTTTTAAGATGTCTAAAACTAATATGATTAACAGTAACATAACTATACTTGTATTTAGTGTAACAAAATACAAACAAGCATTTTTGCCTGACTCTTTCAAATATTGAAGATCACCTTTAAATATTCACTGATTTGGGCAATAAAATTATATAGAAAGCCAACATTACTGCCCTAAATATTCTTTAATGTGGTTCACATGTTTTAATTGTCATGATTTTATATCAATGAATACTAGATCTGTTAGCTTCCTTAGTATTTCTGTTACCATCTTCTTCCTGATGGAACTTTTTCAGAAGAAGGGGCCAGTGAGAGGAAGTTGATGGAGAGAAATGAGTGATACAGTGAGCAGGGACAAGATAAATAAATGGCTGTGGTGAAATGTTCTGTATGCTGTAAATAAAATCACTGATTTGGCCTATGTACAGCACTGTAGAAGTAGGTAAAAAATCAGAGGGCAGACAAATAAAAAAGGATAGAGTTAATCAGTCTCCATCCGACCTCCAAAAAAGACAGACATGTAGAGATCCTGGCTCAGCCACTCAGCCACGGGCTGAGCCTCGTGGTGAGAAGATAAATAAAAATAGATTAAATTAAGATAAAAGAGCTAGCTAATAATGTGCTTAAGATATGAGCCAAACAGTTTAAAAGATTTAGCATGTAATTCATTTCTTTGAGAGACAAAACCGCCACAGACCAGGCCCCAAACGGGCCAGCGCGCCAACCGCCACCACGCACGCCAGGTACAAAACTCCCGGACCCCAAACGGGCCAAAAAAACCTTTCTACAACAAATGACAATGTCATAGTAAACCCAAAGTTTTAGATAATGAACATGTGTTAATAAAACCTTAAAATATAGATGAAAACTAATGTTAAAATCTTAAAATATAATATTTTATTATTCGTAAGTATATGAAATACTCTTTGGACATATTCTTTGTCACTTTTTTTTTTTATTTCATTAGCTTATTGCTGGTGTTGTTTAATTTTTTGTTTTTGTTTTTGAGACAGAGCCCAATGTGCCCTGGCTATCCTCTAGTATGCTGTGTAGCCAAACTTAGCTTTGAACTTCTGATATTCTTGTTTCTAATTCCAAAGTTCTGAGATTACAGGCCCAGTCTATTTTCTGTCTGTCTTTTAGAATATTTTCACCTTTAGGGTAAAAGAGGCTGTTAAGGAATCCCATAGAAATCACCACAGGTGAATATTTAGACTACACTATATCTGGACTCTAAATCTAACCCTCTTTCAGACACAGAAACCAACCAATCTAGTCCTGTGCTTCTTACATTGGCCTCTTTGCTGTGTTCTAACAACCTCCTATTTTTCTCCTTTCACTGCATGGAATGTTATAAGAACATAAACTTGCTCTAAAATAGTGCCCTCTATACACTAATCATACTCTTTAAGAATGATGTATCTAAGTATATCAACTATAATACTGCAAAAAGATTAATTTTCTTTTGTAATTAAAAGCAATTACCAAGAAAGAATTAAAGACCAAGACATAGATAGCATTAGAGTGTACTCTTTGTTCAAAGATGATTATCAGTAGGTCCCTTGGCATAGTCTGTCTGATGTGTACAGAAATATGCCATGATTTTGGAAGAATTTGAAAAATAGACTTTTAGAAATTTTTAAATAGCTTATATGAAATGTTGAACATTAATTTATTTATTGAAAATCTGTGAATCAAAACATACATTTGCATCACAACAGTCTTCCTAAGTACAGTGTTCTGCTTTTAGATACACCAGAGCTTCAGCTCTAATGATGATCCTCCCCTTGTACTTGTGCAGTATGAAACAAAGGAGGATGTGGAAAGAAAAAGTCCATTTTCCCAACCCCATCTATATCTGAGTAATGGTGTAGCTCTTACTTAAAGGGGTCACTCTCTTACTTTATTACTTTATTGTAATATAACCAGTCTGTTACACAATTGAAAATCCTAAAGTAGGCATAGTTGTAATGATTGTGTCTTTTAATGTTCCTTATATACCATTTTAAAGTAAATTTATATGGATTTTAGTGAATTTTTCTTAATTCTGTTGTGTGTTTGCTTGATGCTTTCTTTTAGAATTTGTGTCTGTGAATTTTGTTTAATTCAAAATTATAAAACTTTACCTTTTTGTTTTTTGAGCATGTATCCTTTCTATTTGTTAATGCTGCTTTTAGTCTCCTACCTTTAAAATTAGGGTCTGAGAAACTTTCCCGTCACCTCTCTTTTTAGACATCTATTTTCATGATATTATGATCTAAGTAATGTTTTTCTTATTATTAGTGTAAATGCTTACAAAATTAAGTACTAATTTTCGGTTCTTTTTTAAATATTTTCTAGCAACAGTAGAGTAATTACAGACTTTTTTTCAGCCAGAGTTTTGGAATGATTTGTGCAAAGTCTTTTGCCACATAAATGCTGAATAAATATAAGCTTGTACTAATAACGATTGTTAATTTAGCTATTTTCCACTCAAATCTGTTTCAGATTTGCTTCACTTACATCTTCAATACCTAACACAGTTTCTTATGCTTAGTAATAATTAAGACATTTGAGTTCTGATTAGAGAAATGATTGAGATTCTGGCTACTTGAGTAAGAACCTCAGCCAAGTACATAGAAATACAGAATGCATTTGCTCAGTCACTGTAGCTATTATTTAAGAACTGCATGATTCTGTAGGTCCTCACTCCAGGCACTGTTTCTGATTTTTCTTTTCCTGAGGATCATGGGCTGAAATTCTAAGCTTCCCCAGAATGTACACATCACCAAGACTCATTTCAGATGCAGTCTACACACTGTAGAAAACAATGATTTTATGAACTAGAATGCCTGATTGGGTGGGTGAGTGGTTAGAGAGATAGCTTGTCTGTTAAGAGAAATTGTTACTCTTTCCAAATTCTTGAGTTTGGTTCAAGCAGTTCACAACCACTTGTAACTCTAAATTCAGTGGATTTTATATCTTCTTGTTGTCTCTGTAGGCACTTCCATACATGTGTGCTATACTCACATAGAAACATAAAATAAAACAGAAGAAAATAAAATACTTTTAAAAAAGAAATCTCATAGTTGCAGCCTGTGCATCAAAAACCACAAAACACACTGATACATATAGACAGATACATAAAGATACATGGGGTTGGGGAGATGGAGAGAGAGACAATTGAGATTATTATATCGGGTCAAAGGATATATTTGATGCATAATATGTATTTTAACATTTCTGATTACATTTGCTCATATTCACTCCTCCTGTTACATGTTTTATTACTACTTTTCATTATTTCCCTGATCTCCAGAAAATTGTCCTTTTAATGTTTTTATATTATGCAATTGTTAAATGTTCATGTGTATAAAATACAAATACATATAGCACTGTCATAAACATATAACTTCTCATGCTATAACTCCTAGATGGTACTATTTCATAAGACCTTTGAACAAATAGTAGACCACTTTGAAACAATTTTGGAATTATTACAACTCAAGAATATGTGGCCTTCATGCTTATAATAAACTATATGTTTAGTTTCTAATTTAATAGCCTTAATACTAATTATTGTTTTAGATAAAAATTTGCAGTTTATTAGAAATGTCAAAGATTATAATCTTGGGCATGATTCATATGCTTAATGACAGAACATTTTTTCATAAAAAAATTATTAAAAGTCATTGCATATATATACATATATATACAAGTACTTCCAATACTTTGAAAAGATCAAAGCATGGCCAATTTTCTATTTCATACTTCATTTGTGTTTATGAATCTTAGGTATTATAAACTATAAATTTGTCATTTCAACTCACCTGAATTAAAATTTAATGAGCCCAAAGAACTCATTAAAATGTTTTCAAATATACCATTACCACATATATATATTAAAAATAAGACATATCTCTTCAAAAATTCCTTTATATAGTAATCATTAAAAGAATTTTATGGTAAAAATATACTTCAATTTCCAAAGAAATTAAAACAAAGGTTATTGTTTCAACAGGATATTATTACTTCTTAAATAAAAGAAATGGGCCCACTGAGGAATACCAAGAGCACCCTACAAAGTCAAGGACATTAGTATTGCCAAAGAATGTAATGGGTCTTTCAAAGTACTCATGAGAGATATAAATGTTACAAAATAATCATATGTGAAGTCAATTATCTTACAACTGTGGATTAAGACCCCTTCTAAGATAAAGGAGAAATATAAAACAGACTCATGCATCAAGACATCAGAGAATTTAACCTTGGAATAATAAAGCAATTAAGATAAAAGTACCTTGCAACCTTGCTTTAAGAAAATGAGTCTTTAGGGTATATGCCCAATAGTGATATTGCTGGATCCTTGGGGAAAGTGATTCCCAGTTTTCTAAGAAGCCTCCATACTAGATTCCAGAATGGCTGAACAAGCTTACACTCCCACCAACAATGGAGGAATGTTTCCCCTTGCTCCTCAATCTCTGCAGCATAGGCTGTCATCTGTGTCTCTTGTCTTAGCTATTCTGACAGGTGTAAGGGGGTATCTCAAAGTTGTTTTGATTTGTATTATTTCTCTGATGGCTAAAGATGTTAAGCTAGATTTTTTCAAAAGTCTTTCAGCCATTTGTAATTCTTCTGCTGAGAATTCCGTTTTTAGTTCTGAACTTCATTTTTTTGATTGGGTTATTTAAGTATTTGGGCTCTAGTAACTTGAGTTCTCTGTATGTTTTAGAGATTAGTTACTTCCCAAAAGCATTAACTCAACTATGATCATAGCAGCATTATTCATAAGAGCAAGAACCCGGAAACAACCTAGATGACCCTCAACTGAAGAAGGAATTAACAAACTGTGGTAAATCTACACAATGGAGCACTACTCAGCAGTATTCAGAAATAATGATATACTAAAATTTGCAGGCAAATGAATGAATTTGGAGAATATCCTCCTGAATGGGGTCTCACAAACCCAGAAGGATAAACAGGGGATGTATCCACTCATTAGTGGATTTTAAGCAAAAACATCCGTTTTTTCATTGAAAGATCATGGGTGAATAAAATGATTTAAAACACACACATACACAAAATAGAACAAAACAGAACTTCTGGTTTTTCTGTAGAAAGATTGCTTAGCAGAAATTTGTGATGGCCATAGTGCATCTGTGGGCGTTAGCTGTGACCTACTGTGCTTTCTTTATGTATCCTGGCTTGAGAAGCTTTAGATTTTATTTTTTGTTTTGTTTTATGTAATTTAGAGAAAAGAGAAGTTTTATTATTGTGTGGGATTTTTGTTATCTATTCTGAATGTTTCACTTTTTTATATAATGTTTGATATTGATTTTTAAGAACAATAAAAAATAAAATTAGAAAAAGAATGAATTAGAAAAAAGGAAATGAGTTATTCCATTCTGGTCAAAAATTAAAAGTCTGTACTAACTCTTTAAGAGATGATGGAGCAATTGTCAATTAAAAAATAGCAAAACAAGTAAGAGAATCATAAAAGAATTTGTATGAAGAAGACAAAATGAAACTCAGAAAGCATGTTGAGACAAACAGAAAATCTAAATGTTAGTGCTGCCTCACTTGAGGAAATGTCCCACTGAAGGAGGAGGGGACTTGAAACCTTATAGTATGATTTCTTTTTTTCTTTTCTTTTTTTTTTTTTTAAAAAAAAAACTTTATTTATTTATTATTTATTTATTTGCCTTGGTGTTTGCCTGGAACTGGAACTACAGACAGTTGTTAGCTACCATGTGGGTGCTGGGAATCGAACCCAGGTCCTCTGGAAGAGCAGACGTTGCTCTTAACCACTGAGCCATCTCTCCAGCCCCATTCTTTTCTTTTTTTTTAAACTCCTTTAAATTTCTTTTTTTTCTTTATTCATTTTGTATTTATCAAGAAAAACAGTAAATTGAATTTAAAATGCTGATAAGTTAACAATAACTATAAAGAAAATAAAAATCATAATCATGACTTATCAAGAGTAATAATGCAAATAATTTGCTACACATAAAATTAATTTGTGTTCAGCTTTTCCTCTGAATTTTTTTTTTCTGTCCCTGTATATCCTTAAAAGGTCCCTTCCCACTCCCGCCACATCAGGTCATTTTTTCTTCTCCACAATTCCCTATCCCCTCCCTGGGCAGGCAGCAGCCGGTCCCATGGTCCCACTGATCCAATAATGCTTAGTTTAGTCTCCACTCCTGGCAAATCCAGTTTTGTCCCCCCCACGAGTGAGTCAGGTGTTCCACTAGGTGGAGGGGGATTCGAAGGGTCAGTCCAGGGTATTTCTGATCCCAAGCTGTTCAGTTTTTGTGATTTGCAGCTTGGGCATGCTTTGCTTTTTTCTTGTCTGTTTGTTTACAGACCACTAATGAGTGAGTACATCCCCTGCTTATCTTTCTGAGCAGCATTTCCCCTGCATCTCTTGGCAGCTACGGCAACTTTGGCATCTGTGTCTGACGTCTGTATGGTGTCTGTCTCTGCCCTGAGATATCCCTGAATTTTCTTAGCCTGGTAGCCTCACCCAAACCTCCTGTTTGCCTTTGGCCCATCAGCTTTTATTAAACCCATAGGCGGAACAAATATTTACATTACCAGCATAATCCTACTACATGCCATGATGACTATAGCCCTAAGAAACTATAAGACCATATAAACCTTTTCTCTTTAGTATTCATGATGGTATTTTTATCACAGAAACAGGTGACAAAACTAAGACTACATAAAGTCAAAATAATTCAAAGAAATACATCTGAAAAATATACTGACTTCTTTATATGCATTTTCAGGTGGCTAATTGATTGGATTAAATAATTTAAAAAGTATGTCCATAAACCTGCTGCCAATTGCCTATGCTGCTCATGGAATATGGCCATAGAAGAGGTTAGGTTCTGCTTGTCATGAGTAGGATTTAGAGGTGTCTTGTTATTATATGTCCATGATCTCTTTCTCTGAGGATTCACTTTAGAAAACTTGCACTTGCAGATTCATTCTTTTTTTTTTAAAGAAATAGGCTTTTTTTAATTATGAATAAAGAAGACACAATGCCTATCCTTGTATATCCTTAGTCAAGGTCCCTTCCTTGTCCCACTACATCAGGTCATTCCTTCTTGGCACTGTTGAGAGGTAAATCTTGTAAATTTTTTTGACAGTTTTACAGTCTGGGATTATCTTCTTCAAGGATGTTTAAAGCATTCCTTTGAGGTCCACTCATGACATCATTAGAAAAGATAGAACCCTACTCTCCAGTTTCTGTGGAAGATCAGAAGCATAGTTTAGACTGATCCATCTATCAAGGAAAGAAAGTGCTCACCAGTTAAAACACTTGACATGTGAGTAAGAGGATCAGTGTTAAGATCTTCAGAAGTCAGGGAGGTAGAGTGTGACAGCATGTCCATAATTTCAGCCATGGTAAGTAGCATAGGGGTTCACTGGGGCAAGATGCCTAACAAGACTAACCATATCAGCAAGCTCTAGGTTGAACTAGAAGGCTTCTCAATGAATGAAGTGGAGAGCAATTGAGGATGTCATCCAATACCATGCACAGTCCTACACACTCATAGATATGTGTACAACTACATATTTGTGTACCCACATACATAAAGCATGTATACATGAATATGTACCACATCCACACACATGCACATCTATACATTCTTGTACAATCATATACATGCAAGATTTCATATATTATATATGTATATATATACATATACACCAAGCACACATTACATGAAAGAAATGCTCTAAGTACACTTATATATGCTCAGAAGAGGATCAAAAATATAACCAAAAACTAAGAGAAAAGGAGCAGCAAATGCTGGCTATCTAGCAGACCCAACTCTTTAGTTTTGATGTGTCTTGCGGTAGTTTAATCTTATCAAATCAATCTTCAGGGTTACATGTAGATTATAATTGCTAAATTCTGATTTAGAATTTATTGTAACTGCAATATGAACACTAAACAGAGTATTCTTGCCAAATCATAAGCCCTAAAATCAGAAGACTAGCTTTTTTAATTTACTAAATTTATTTTAAACAAGAAACATTTTGTTCATTTTTTTGTTTGGTGTAGATTTGATTTCGATTTTTGTAAATGCTGGAGGTGATTGCTGGCTTTAAGATGAAGTTTTTGATTTTCCAGCTCCCCATCATGGAAAAGAATTACTTGTAGACATACTGGTCATTTAAAAACTTTGTAATAATCCTTGATATTCAATATTATCTGGTTCTTCAGTTTTTTCCTATGATAGATCATTCCTTGGTTTATATTATTTAGAAAATTGTAGCTCTTCACCAAAACCAAATTTATTCTTGTTCTTAGTTTAGATTGTATTATAATTTCATGTGTCCAACTTCTGCAGCTGGAATATGTCCTTGTAGCCCCAAAATATTCAAATGTGGAGAATAACTTGTAAATTGGAAGTTTAAGGATGATTTATTATGGAAGTTTATTATGATTTTAAGGCTCATGATTTGCACTTAAGTGCCTAAGACATTGGTGTATGTGAAGACATGTTTTATTGCAACAAAAGATTTTATTTGGCCCTAGGATCTTGAGATTTATTCTGAAATAGGTGAAGACGTATTTACAATGCTTTCCTTGACAAAGGATGTAAGTGTATTGTGTGTGCTTGGTGAAGAATGAAAATGGGCAGCTGGAAAGTAAGAAGTCAGGGAGATAACTCTCAGAGAGGGATATCTGTCAGACAGAAGATAGACATGAATGGAAGAGATGGAAGAAAAAAGCTGCACAGACAACCAACATCTTATTTTGTACTTGTGTAGTCTGCAAATCTATTGTGAAACTCTGCCATAGCCTTCAATGTAAGACTTCAATTTTAAAAAACAACAAAATGCTTAACCCCAGAGCAACAAAATGTCTTAACAAACAGCAGTTAAGAGATCAATCTTGTAAATCTCGCACATTTTCAGGAAGGAGTTATATGAGATCACCAGGATAAGAGTAGCTTTGTCTTGGTAACTGTGATGTTTGGCAGATTACTCCTGTGTGCTTAAATGCCACTGAGGCTGAAGGCAGGCTGTTCCCACTTCATCAACTTGTGTCAGGAGATATCCTACACATATGTACTAAAAAAGGCTTAAATTATAACACCATTAACACTGTACTTTTGATTTTTTCCCATGAGACCTTTTTCAGGGTCATAAGAAAGAATATCTTAAAAAGTAGCTAGGATCCAGATTTGGAATATGGGAGTAAAAAGGTTATTTTATTCAACAAATATATCACTCACCACACCGGTATGCATAAATCCCACTGAATATTTTCATTCAAGGAATCAAAACCATGTATCATAACTAGTGACTAATTTTTTTTCTTATAATTATAATAGTCTTCTATCATTCTTCTCATTCAGATTTGGCAACTCAGCTTATTCTTACCACTATTAAGTATGGTGGAGTTATGTACTATATCAGAACCATGCTTTGGGGAAGAGAACTTTTCTATTTTATATTCTTATGCCCCTTCCATGGCTTATCTGAAATATAAAAGATAAAAGTATTTACAAACTATCACTAAGTCTCCTTTAGTCCAGTTATCTGAAAAACTGTGAGGGAGAGATGATGACTCAATAATCTGTTCTCTTGCCCAGGAATCCCAAAGGGCATTAGCATACTTGTATCAACCACTTTACACGCTTTGAAGTTTCTGTCTTAGTGTCTTTAGTGTTAGCTCAATGTGGTTGCACTCGGAGAAATTCATCCCTTGCTGGTATTTTAAAGCTACAGATATTAGTTGTCACAACTGAATAGAGTCTATCTTAGGGTTGCAGTTGTTGTTAAGAGGCACTAAGACCATGGCAACTCTTATACAGGAAAGCATTTCATTGGGTAGCTTACAATTTCAGATGTTTGGGCCATTATCGTCATGGTGGCATACATGCAGACATTGAGCTGAAGAAGGAATTGAGAATTCTACATCTTAATCTGTAGACAAGAAGAAGTGAACTGAGACACTTGGCATAGCTTGGGCATATATGCGACCTAAAAACCTGCCTCCACAGGGGCACACTTCCACCAACAAGGCTATACTTACTCGACCAGTGCCACATTTTCTAGTAGTGTCATTTCCTAATAGTACCATAAATAGAGCTTATCGGGACAAATTACTTTCAAACTACCAAAGAGGAATTTTAATGCATTTAATATGTAGAAATCAGAGACTTCTAACACCTCCCAATATGAAGGAATTCCCCCAGTAACACAAATAAGGAATAATCTTAACAAAATATTAGTAAAGCTGAGGTCTTCCTCAACTAGATATTATTGAGTCATGAGTTTGTTAATTAATTTAATGTACTATACATTTTTGGAGAATTGCTCAACTATATTTATAAAAAGATAGTTTATAAAACATGTCTACATACTTCTAAACTCTATTTAAACTACATATACTAATATTTAAGTACATACAAAATTGTTATCAACCTTATATTGCATGTTAGGACATATAAATAATATTATGTTTAGAGGAGAAAAATATAATTTTATGTTATAACAGTTTCGTTTAGGGTATAATAAAATGGATAGCCCAGTCAAAACTTGGGTCATGAATTGTCTGAACAGAGACTGATTTGAACCACTTCAATTTTGCTGGATCTTTGGAAGATAGAAAAAGAAAAAGTGTATACAAGCACAGTCACTTTAACAAAAGCTCTTTTCTTTGGGACTGGAATGGTTATTCATGAAGATAGGGGGCTAATAAAATAGCACAACTTCTTTTTTATTTTACTAGATGTATGAGGCTTTTTATTTTTCCAGTGACAGTGTTCAGAATCAACTCAGAGCTTCTGGCATGCTACACAAAAGCTGTAGCACTGAGCTATATCAAGACCTTGTATGATGGTATCTTTAATGCTATTCTGCATTGCTTATGAATAGTTCATCTTAAATAGGGTAAAAATGATACATCATAGGGAAATTTAATGAGCTATGAAAATTAAATTATATCCAATTACAACTTAATTACATGAACATTAAAATAAAAATTCTATCAAATAAAGAGTTTTTAAAAATGTATACATTATACAGCTAAGTTCTTCTCACTTAATGCATACTTATATGCCTACATTATGTAACATTTCTGAAACTAGGTTTGTAACATGAAACATATACTTACCATTTATAAGAGTACCCACAATTGTTTCACCAAAGTATAATGACTATTTCGCTCAACTTAATTGATGAAATGAAAAGAATCAGCTAAGTAACTTTTAAGCCTTCCAGTTGGCAATTTGATATCTTTTTGGTGAAGCCCAGGTATGGTGATACATATTGATTCAAGTCTAAAGCATAGCATATAAATGTGTGCATCAGGGTGCAGAAGGTAACTTGGCTCCTGCCACTAGCATTGTAGTCTGCATGGGACCTGGGTAGATTGGACTGCACATCAGCATGATTATGGGAGTCTGTCTTGGACTATTGCTCCTGGAGAAGAAATGGAAGGTTCTCTTATCTATGTGGAGACCACAAAAGTAGGTGACCAGCTGCTTTCACTCTCCCTGGACCTAGTCTTATTTGTTACTTGTACTCACAAAAAATGTGATTTGAGGACATATAGTCTATGCTAAGTGTCTTATGATATGACCTTTCCTTTTTCATTTTCCTTTGAGTCCTCAGCTGATGTGAAGAATGTGTGAGATTTCCTGAGCTGGAGTTATGTGTAGCTGTCAGCCAACAGAGTGGGTTCTGTAGCCAAACCCTGGCCTTCTGCAAAAGCAGTGTGAGCTCTTCGCTGAGCTATTCCTTCTGGCCCTTTGTTCCCTCAGACTGATGTGACATTTTCATGGTATTTGTAGATTTTTTGCTTGTTACAATAAAGGGAAGAAAATAATTTCTTTCACCAATCTTCCAATTTCTTAGACATTCAACTAAGTTCCCAGAAAAAGCTAATTTAGAAGAAAATACAAGAAAGCTAATGAACAAAATTTTTAGGGAAATTGATCTTTTAGTTTTAATACAAATATAAACCTTTGGTAAATATTGATAATAGTAAAGCTATCACGTAATAAAATAATTAAATTCTTTTATAAATATTAAATGAAGTAGAGAAAACCTGCAATATATGTTTTTTCACTAAATGTAAAACTTAATTTGTCTTATTTACTCTATGACTTCACACAAAATTCAAATAACTCAAAAATGCAAGAGTGCATGTTAATTGACATCCTCATTTCATTCATATTTAGATAATCATGTTTGTGTAATTTGTGGTTGTGGCTTTTAACATTATTATGAGATGCAGTCTCACAGAAAGCTCCATGATCCTCTGGTTCTTACTACCTTTCTGCCCTCTTCTTCCTCTGTGTTCTTTTAGCCTTAGGTATGGGGTTTACAGACATAGATCCACTGGGACTGTGCTCCACAGCTTTGCATTTTGATTGGTTGTAATTTTCTGTTGTGGTCTCTTTATTGTTGCACAAAACTGTTTCCTTGATGAGGGATAAGGACTACAGGTGTCTATGGGTACAAGAACAAATATCTAAAATATAGTTAGGGATTATGCTTGTTTGGTAACATTGTAGGTTCTTCTACAAGATGCACAGGTCCACTGGTACTGAGTACTTCACTAGGTTTCTAGTACCAGACATGGTTTTTCTATTGTTGAGGTCTTAAAATTAGAAAGCTGTTGGTTACCACCAAGTATGTGTGACACTACTGTACCCTAAAGGTTATGTGCCATTATATGAATGATTATGTGGTTCATAGACATCCTAGCTGTGCCGGATTGTTGGTTGGCTTCTCCTTTGGAAGCTTTCATGGCTGCTTCTGGTACCATGAAAGCTAGTACGTAGAGATAGGGCTTTTGAATCAGTACAGCTCAGAGGCCTATGTGTCCTATGTCTGTAAGTACCTGTGTCTTCAGCAATAAGAACTTACATTCTACCTCTGAGAGAACAACCAAGAGCAAGAACAGTAACACAAATAATGCTCTTTTTTTATACTCCCAACATATTTTCTTGTTTCATTTTAGTACTATATTTTATAGTGTACATTTAATAGATTATATATCTATTTTTTATTTTTTTAAACATTAAAGTTTCTTTAGTTCAGCTGCTTATGAACAGTGTTTTTATTATCCTAATATACGAATACTTTTATACCTCATATATAATAACATGTGACATATAACCAAATTTACATCATCTTCACATTTACATTTAATTATCTTACAATTATGATACTCTTTTTGTTTTTAATTATTATTAGTTACTCACTTAATTTTAATAAGTTAGAATTAATACATTAAAAGTTGGCAAAGTATTGTCTTTTATACTTAAATATAATACCACTTATATTATATGCTTATTTTATAGTCAAACAACATGGAAGGAAATCTGTACATTAAAAAAATCTTATTTCTTCTCAAAAGTTTGGTACATTGATGAATGTTTTTCTTTCTTTTCTTTTTGTTTGCTTCCAAGAAAGGCTTTTCCTACATAGCCGTTGCTGTCTTAAAACTCACTTTGTGGATCACGCTGACTCAGACTCACAGAGAACCACATTTTTCTGTCCCCACAAGTACTGGGATTAAAAGCATAAACCACCATGCTCAGATAATTGATGAAAGTTTTAAAATTCCCCTGCAAGACTGGTAACTGGGACATACTTGTCTGTATATTATCTTGGGACAGTTACATTTTTACTATACTTATTTTTTCTAGGAACCAAGAGTTCACATTTATTTACTCATTTTTAAAAATGGTTGGCCTTTATTTATTTATTATATTAGCCTCACTCAGGTTAAATCTGTCCCAGATCAACATTTTTCACCACTGTAAATAAACTCTATTCTCACTTAGAGTCTGTGTTGTGTGTTGCTTCTGTAGAGACAAAACAATGAGTTTTGGGGATCAATGATATAAACTCAAAACTCATTTAATAAGCTTGTTACCTTAGTTTATTTTTTTCATTCTCTTATATTGGTGTTAGCTGTACAGTTATATTTTAATTTGTCTATTGATTTAACATCACTGTTTTCTAAATCTATAGTGTCTAGATATTGCTCTTAATATTTATAGTTCTATAAACCTACTGAAGTTTATTTTCAAGGTTACCACCAGTGGTGTAATCCATTCTGGACATGATCACTACCTGTCCAGAATGAATGTGAAGCTCTATTTTTCCTGACCCTTTTAGTGTCTGAACTCCCCTCTTCTCTATTATCTTTGTCATCTGAGTTGAAATTCACATAAAACATGCTTGATGCTTTGTCCCCATGCCATAGAGACACTCATGTGGTACCTTGATGTCTCTTTCTCCCAAACATATATACCTGTATCTTTAAGCTTAATCAGCTCTCCCTCACAGGCTATAGCCATTATTCCTCAGCCAAGTTTCAGTCAGCATTCTTCTTGCTTCATTTCATCCGTTGTAGAGGACAACTCATGTCCAGTTTGCATTTCTAATTCTCAGTCTGTTAATGGCTCTTCCCTGGTTCTTAGTATGCTATTAACATTTCTAAGGGACTTCTAGGGCATCCTAAAATAACCATTCAAGCCTTTTGGATTGAATTTGACAAGTCACCCTTACCTCTCACCCATGGAGCTAGAACAAAATAAACATGAAAAGCTCTAGAGCAGTCACTATTTTCATAAATGACACATAAACATGACTCAAATACTTTTTCAAGTTGTATGCAAACTAACCGAAGTCATAGAAATCAGTGACTGTCAAAGACATTTGCAAATGACAATTGATCATCTAATTATATTATCTTTAAAACATAGCTTTCCATGAGACTCCTCACAGAGATGGCTGGCTGGACCTCTGAGGAGCTCACTGACCAAGAACAGCCACTGGGGAACCATGGGAAAAGGAGCTAGTCCCTCTAAGGTTAGGCGACTGTTGATTGGCATGGGTAGTATGTGGATCCTGGAGGAGTGGGATCAGACTGTGTTCCTGTATATGGGCTGGCATCTTGGAGCTCATTCCCTGCAAAGGAGTGCATATCCCAGCCTCGATATTGAGATGAGAAAATCAGACCTGTCTGGAGTGGATGTGCCAGGCTGAGCTGAGTCACCTTGGGACATCCTGCCCTTTTTTGAGGGGGTGGACCAGAGAGGCTGAAGGCAGACTGGGAGAGATTGGGAATAGGGAATAATTGGTGGGCTGGGATTCATGGAAAAAAAGACCTAAACAAACAAACCACCACCAACAAAAAACCCTTAGCTTTCCCCTCATTACTGGCATCCTGTCCATATGGAAGGTAAAGTCAGACAAATGATACAATGTGTGAAGCGCATGGTAGAGTGTTAATATTCTATGAGTGGGGTACTTTTCAAATAGGGTTTCTTGACCACCTGTTTTTTAATTGATCCCTGACTCTACACAGAAAGGACTAGATTTTCCTTTGAAAAAAATTTAAAAATGCCTTTACAAATGAGTACAGTACAAACTCTCTCCTCTCTCCTCTCTCTCTCTCTCTCTCTCTCTCTCTCTCTCTCTCTCTCTCTCTCACACACACACACACACACACACACACACACACACACACACACCAAAAAAGCAATGCTTCTGCATATCTTTTACACTTAGAAACATCAGAATATGATCTCTCAAAGTAGTACGATATGAGTCAAGAGACAACCTTCTTTTCTTGAGTACATTTTGTAAAGGATTGTGGCAGAAAGCAGCAAGACACTAAATGACCAGGCTTAAGTTCTTTGATTTGTGCAAACTAATAGAGCAGGCATCTCATCCCACCTCTGATTTCAGGGAATGATACAGAAGCTGGAAGAAATTTTCTGTTTCTCTACATGTTTCCTTTCTCAGACATAAGCTGTGAATTGTAAATTCAACTTAGAAATAGACCAACTGTTGTCCTACCATAGGAGTTGGCAGGAAGTATCTGAAAGATGGACTAGAATGAGCTCTAAAAAATTTCTTTGGGAAAATTTGAGAGTTCTAAGATATCAGAGAAAACATACAAAGAGAGGCTTTTAAACCAACAATGAATTATTCTGTCAAGTAAATAGATTCAACTTATTTCAAACACAGAAGTCTCAAAAATTATTATCCACACAAATTTTCAAATTAATTACCAGCAGTTATCATGTATCACAATATACAGTATGGGAAGAAAGAAAAGAAAATGATTTAGAATACAGTGTACTCTTACTAAAAGTCCAGTTAAAAAGTCAGTTTTGAGAACCTGTTCAACATGGAATAATTAAATCTTTCTTCAAATCCATTATTATTAACAGTCATTATTAAGAACTTATTTAAGTTACTTTTCCGTCATTGTGTTTTAAAAAATAATTAAAAGCAAGTGAAAAAAAACAAATATACATGGCCACAAGCAACTTGTAGAAGAAAAAGTTTATTTCACACCATCATTGAACATAAGAACTAAAAGTACAGAAATCAGAAGGGATGCTTTTTCCTAGTCTCACTCCATCTGGGTCATACCCATGGCTACCTACCAGATGTATAACTGCTAATAGTGGGCTAAGTCCTCCCATATCAATAAATTCTGAAAACAGTTAAGCACATATCAGACCATTGGCCAATCTGATATGGTCAATTCCTTACCTGAAACTCTGTCTTTCCAATTGACTCTTAGTGTGACATATTGATAATTAAAACTAAGAAAAAAAGTTGTAATCATTTATTGCACACTTACTAAACTTATTATATTCAAGGCACTGTTTCCCATGTGCTAACACATTACAAATGTGCTTTCCTATAAAGCAAGTCCAGCTGAATATAATTCCCAAATAAATTTTCTTTTTCAGTCTTTATCTCAGGGTCTTCCTATAAAGGAACTGAGGTTAACATGCAAGCAATCACTTTCTCCCAAAAATTCATTTCATTTCTTTTTCTTTCTTTCTCTCTGAGTCAACATTTTCCTCCTCCTCCTCCTCCTCCGTCTCCTCCTTCTGCTTTCTCCTCTTTTTTCTTCTTCCTCTTTCATTTCTTCCATACTGGCTCTACTTGTCCTTTAAGCTTTGATACATCTATTATTCATGCTCTGCCCATGACTGTTATTTCATGCAGTCTGCATCTTTAAAAATTCCCTTGTACCTTAGTAGATACAAATTCATATTTCCTCTTTGGACTTGTTTCTTGGTGTCCATTCTTTCTGAATTAGTTACATAGTATAATATGGGAATGCATAAAAACAAGGAAAAGGGAAAAAGAACAGACAGTACATTCTTGCAAATGGACTATTGAATAATTTTTTTTTTACTAAATCTCTGTTGAAATTCTTTATAGGTACAATAAGCTTCATGTCTGAAGAAAACCTCACAGTGCCCTTCCAAACCTGTCTTGTTATTATGTAGCAAACTCCAGCAGTTCAACAGCTCCTCCTTTAAACTTGGTGTGATCACTGGGACATTTCTCACATTCTACAACTAACCAGTCAAGAAAGTTGCAAGATAAATTCAAGATCTGACCATATATTAATTAATTTCACTCCTACCAACCTAAACAATCCTATTAGTATGCTAGCTGATCTTCAGCCTCAAACCTTGATTTTTTTAAAAAAAAAAATCTATCAATTAATGGGTTGCTCTGTGGCTGCAGATTGGCCTTTAATTCACTAGTTTTTTGGTTTGTTTGTTTCTTTTTTTCTTTGGGTTTTGTTGTTTTCAGCCTCCTAAGTAGTAGGATGACAAGCAGAATCCTTAATGCTTGATTATCCCAGTGCTTTTTTTCACTATTTAGAAAAATTTCATAAAGCAAGAATTTTATAATCCAAATTACAGAAACTTCAGTTGTTACTTAAAAGCAAACTGATCATCCCAACCTATTTCACAGTAAGAACTACACAATTGAAGAAAGGAATACTTTAAATTTGTTCTTTGCTAAAATTTCTTTTTCTACAGTCTATGAACCTTTAATTTGTTTTAATATTCTATATTTTTGTGTTTTTGTTGTTTTAAATCAAGAGCTAGCATTGTTTACTAGACACAGCATTTACTCTACACATGGGTTCAACGTTTCTTTTCCTTTATTTATTTTTACTTTTACAGATTTTTATGATTTTAAGTTTTACTGTATTTAGATATATTTTTTCCTCAGTGAAGCACAAGTTTTATATCATGCCTCCTGATCACTGTGAAACAGTTGGAGCAATGAAGGCACTGCCGACTGCTTTCTGGGTTGCCTCTTCAGCTTGGTGGGCTTATAGGACAATTATAGGTTCATCAACTGTTGCCTAGAGTCTCTCTAGAGACTCAAGTATCTGAAGTACTTCTGAGTTATCAAACTTCAGTAGCATGTCAGTGATTTTAATGGCAAGAGTAGAGGGCATGGGTACTTTTCATAAATAATACTGGAGATTAAACCCAGACCCTTACACAGAAAAGGCAAGTACACTGTCAGTGAACTGTATCCCTAACTCTCACCTTTGTACATTTGAAGTGTCTTTCCCAAACACCACTTCAAACTATCATTAGAAATATAAAAGTAAATATTAACACAGCTGCTCAACACTCTCCCTCAATGTGTGACTAGTTGTAATCAGAGGCAAAGCCCATTCAGCAGCTTTGAAATTATAACCAGAAGCTCTATGGCTTATGACTATTAGCTGCTTCATCTAGTCACACTGACCTCAAAAGGAAGGTACCGAGCCTCAGTAATAGATACCATTTAAACTTTCACTTTTTCAAGAGATCTTTCTTTAATGTCATGACAGTCTTTCCTAATCCTTTATCTCACTGTACTTATTAGTTTGAACCACATACATTCATGTGTTTTTTAAATATTTCTATTATTCCCAAATGAAGACTTTATGAGTAGAGGCTTGAAGCTCAAGACCTATAAGAGGAGCCTTCCATGTGGTACCTTTGTGTGTATCTGTCCAGTGACTAAATGCAGACAAGAGGAAGTTTTACGAGCATTTGTAGCATGAACACAAACAGCTGAATACAATAAAGCCATATTATTGCCTCAAACAAAAGTTCACGACAATCCATTGCGCCTCACAGAAGAAAGTTGAAAATACAATATTTTTGTGACATAATTATATCTCTAAACACAAACTTCAAAATGCCAGTGACAGAAAAAAAAGTGAGCCTTTTGTAAGTATACTCTAAATTTTAGCTAGAAATGAAAATGATTTACTCTAGGATTGAATAAGAAGAGTATCACAATGAAGAATATTCCCAAAAATAGAATTATAATAAAAGAACAACATTTTATGTATTGAGTGTACCTGTAGGTGTACACATATAAGGAATGTAATGTTTTATGTAATTTATTTTGATAGATGTTGAAGAATATTTATAACTATACCACTTGTAATTCATTGAAATTAAAAATTGATCTTTGATAGTAAGATATTGAAGAGAAAACTCAGTGTCTAATGACAATTAAATGTACTGAAGAACCTGCTATAACTCCCAAAAATATAATTTTAAAATAAATCTTCTTTTATACTATTTCTATCTCCTCTACATCAAAATGTTACAATCAACCCATCGGATCATTATAAAAACTGAATTAAAATCCATCCATCTTTTTTATTACAGTTCTGCAATGTTTCTCAAATAAGGGAAAATTTAATAAATCTTTGAAGGACTTAATAAAAGAACAGAAGATTTATATATCTAATAAAAAATTCATTTATTTCTGGTAGTTTTATTTAATTTGTTTCTCTATGTCTTCTTATAACCTATTAGATATCATTTTGTTTCTTAAAATGCAAGAAATAAAAATCACTTATATAATAATCTTTATAAAAAAGAAGTTTAGAATTCTGAGGTAGTCCGCGTGTCTATCCTTTGAACTGTAGGTTTGAGAGTACACTGCACTGTCATAGAGCACTGGGAGAATGTCTTCTTGGAAACTAAACTTCAGATCCCATTGTGCCATTTTAATACTTTTATTCATCATTCACATAAATTTTCTCCCGAGGTTTCCAAAGGAAAGAGGAGAGTTACAATTAAATATCTTATGATGGATTTAAAATTCATTGACTTCTTTTGTTTTGAATAGAAAAGAAACTATTTTGCTGATGAATTTTTTATAGTATTTCAAATTATGTTGTAATCCTTTTCTCAAGGAGAAAAAAATTGCCTGATTTTAAAGCTCTTTATAGTTCATCAATTAAGAATTAAGTTCAATTAAAACTGAGTCATTACAATCAAACCTTTGTTGTTGGCTGAAGCATGACTGTTCCGATTATAAGCGTTAAAGGATTTTGAAAATAAAATGGCTTTGTTCCTAAAGATAACATTAGATGACAGTGGTAATATGAATTTCTCCCCAATAAGCTTGCCCTTTCTCTGAGGACCTGAAGATGAGTTTTAAAAATAATGTGAAAAATAAAATAAATGAGAACTCAACAAGTGGTCCCGAGCCACATGAGATTGTGTGTCAGTATTTGCCAGGGGTTCTGTTCAGTACTCCGTATAGCACCAGGTAAGATAACAGTTATTTCTATTTAACTAGCTATGTGACATTCGACAAACCTTGCTGGGTCTAATTTCCTTAGCGTGAAATTCTACTCAGATGTGCAAAGCCATTTGTTTCATACATGAAGCTATTTGCTTTGTTTTGCTTCCTTTTATTCTTGGGACATAGACTTTAGTATTCCATACTGGCCTCAAATTCTTTGAATCCAAACACGATCTTCATTGTGGTCACATTGGGACAAAAGAGGAAAATACAGTTACATCTTCCCATGTCCATCTTTAGGGTCTTAAGATAAGATTTGGGGAGGAAGACTAATGCTTTTTTAAAGCACAAATTATCTATATAATAAATTTTCTTATGCTATTCTCATGTATATAATACATGTCAGTAACAAATCTATTTCAGTCATATTCATCCCTACAGCTTTTTTACCTCTCTTGTCCCTCTACTACCCATCCCTATTAATTCTCTTCCCAACTACAGCTATACTGCTTTCATGTTTTTGTTTTCTGCTGTGTGCTTGTGTGAGTGTGTGTGCGTGCATGTGTGTGTGTGTGTGTGTGTGTGTGTGTGTGTCCTGAGTTTCATTGATGTTCTTTACAAGGGTGTGGGTGTCAAATCGATTACAGAAGCATGGATACCTTATCCCTGGATGCAACACTGAAGAAAATGTCTCTCCTCCCACCAGTCATTAATTTTCCCATAAATCCTCAAGGAGTAGTAGGGCTCTATGAGCCCTTTGCCCTCCCTTATCAAGGTACTGATGATCATAATCTTGTGAATGTGTATCTTGTGCAGTTCGTCAAGGCCACTGTTAGTTTACCAGGAAAAGGTGCTGTTTCAAACCTCTTTTTTTGACTCTTCAATCTTTCTGATCCTCCCTACACAATGTTCCCTGAGCCTTGGGAGGTGTGATATAGATGTGTCACAATCAACAACTATTCATTTTCTGTACTTTGAGCACTTAGGAATTTCTATAGCCACTATTGACCACAGCACAAATCTTTTCTCACCAAAGTAGACAATAACAATAGCTTGTAAGAATAAATAATATTATTTAGAAGGCAAGTTGATGGACATATCAGGCCCATTTAGGAAAACCACAGCAATAACTTCCCCATTAGGGGCCATGACCTCTTTCATCACAGGTTTTTGAACACTTTTAAATACTCGAAGTGAGTTCCCTTCTGTGGAGTAACCATCAAATCCATTCAAAGGGTGGCTGGTTATCTATATAACAGGTTTGAGCCTTATTGCATATATAGGTTTATTTTACATGGCTGGTAGATTTTGCTATACACACAGTCCAGAGCTATATAAAACTGCTGATGAAAATTATCTCCTGAAAAAATGTGTAGCTTTTTGAAGTTTTATAAGGGCTAGCCAACAGGAAGAAATTGCCCAGACCCAGTTCAATTGATTCCTTTGAACCCTAAAACAAAGGTATGCTATTTTTCAACAATAAGTGTTTTATGTTTTTATCTTGGAGGGTCACCAACAACGGTGACAGTTTTATATACTGGGGGTGGGGTGGGGTTGATTTTGAGAGACTCCAAGTCCAAAAAAACCATAGAAAAGTAACTCCACCCCAGAAGTGTGATTTTCATTTAACGATCTGTGCACTTACCTTAATTATGTGGGTACAAGGAATCAAATTAAGGGCCTCATGATTGCACAATAGTCTTTCCCAACTCAACTATCTCTCAGCCCATTTCCTACAAGCACCAATCTCAAATTATCAATATGTCATTGAATAAATTACTACATTTCTTCCACACTTGTTAAGCATCAATGTCTTAATTGAAGAAAGCAGAAGTCCATCTGAAATGGGCTGCATGCTTCTCTGTTTCCTGATACAGTTGAGGTTTTTCTTTTTTTAATTGAAAACAATACAAACTGTGACTCAGTTATATCTTCAAAAGATCATTGGTGATTTCCTTTACTTATTATCAATCTTTTTTTTATTTATTATGAATAAAGTCATATTTTGTATCCATGTATATCCTTGTTCAAGCTCCCTTCCCCTTTCTGTCCCTTCCACTCACTCTTCTCCACATCCATCTTTTTATAAAAAAAGATACAGGCTTAAGTGAACTTGTATACTCATTTCATAGCAACCACTTACTACTTTTTATCTTTGACTTTTCTACAGCTCACAAATATAGCACGTTCATTAAAGTCTTTTGACATATATAAAAATAATTATAACATGTTGTCACTATATTCAGATGATCAGTGACTGTAACAAAAGTGTAAGTAATGAACAAATGATATTATAATGAAAGGAGAATCACATCAAACAGAGTCACACATCATTTAAGTAAAGTTCATGTTTTTGGTACAATAGAAAACAAATGCATATGAGAAAAATAGTTTGAGGAATGGTTTGAAAAGAATTTAAAGATAAAACATGCTAACTGCTCTTCAATGGTATTTATATATACCTAATCTTAAAATGCCAAAAATTAGTAAAAATCTATTATTTTAAAGTAAATATTAATAAAAACAGGCCATAAAGTTAAGATCTGTCATGGAGAAGCTCCAATGCTTATTATTATGCTATTTGAATACTTATACACATTTTAAAACATTAGTCTTATTGCTTTATACCTTTCTATAACAAAATTATTTCTTTTTCTTAGATGATGTTCCATGCTAAAATTTATATACTAGAATTGGGACCTTGTTCCTATCATCAAGAGAAACAGCTCTTACTTAAAGAATTAAAAGAAATGCTTTATTATGGCACATATATGAGTGACAATAGTTACTAGGAATATACAGTTAGTTCTTCCCAAATATAATTTTTAATAGCAGTGAATAAGACAGAGGAGATAGTCTCAGCTGTATGGGATGTATATTTCAAAGAAAGGCTAAACAACAATAAAAGATTAAGCCATTTACTTTGTGATTCTAGGCTCCTGATTACCTTTTACTCAGATCCTTACAGACCCCAGATGGCCTAAGCATAGACTTCTCCACACTCATTTTCTTGGAACATTTACTTTAGAAAACTTAAAAGTGTAAGTTCTTTCTCTTCCTCTTAGAGATATAAATTGTCTCGGAGCCTCTTGACTGTTTTACAGCATAGCACTATCTTGCTTTGAAATGTAATTTTTCCATATTTTGAAATATAGTTGTGAAGGAAGATTGTACCCATGCCTCCAGGTTTCTGAGGGAGGTTAGAGCCTGACTTGGATGGCTAATGTTGTAAAACTCCCTACCATGAAGATTTAAGGGACTGTACTTTTCTTTAGGGTAGGGCCAATTTGTATACAAAGCTGGCGTAGGATCCTTCCTACTTTAGCTCTTAAAACTCTCCAGGCTTTTTGTTCAGTACAATAGAATTGAGGCAATTTGAAGAGTTTATGTCCCCTGCTGCAATAAAGTCCTTTCTAGTTATTTAATTTTGTCCAGTGCAACATTGGCCCTGGCAAAGTTAAACATATCCTGTGCAGTAAAAACAAAAATGTTTAGAACTTTCTGGGAGGAATGTTTCTTCACAGTCTTGGTGAAGTGGTCCATATAATTTTGGGGAAAGAGCAACCAAGCAAACACCTGACAAGGAATGGTAAGTGAAGAAAAGTTCCTGTAGGCAAAGAGTCTATCATTAGTATACATGGCAACAAGAAGCATGTCGATTGTGGTGGTCATAATAAAGTAACCACAAGAAATACAACTGAAAATACAAATGTCAGACTTCAGTGTCTCATTGACTATTGTCAGGTCTGGTGCTATTACTCTAGTAGAAAGACTAGAGTTTTCACCAGAGAATGTTGAGTAGAAAATGGGTATGCTCTGACATATATACTAGAATAACCATGGCTACATTGAAAAAGAAAAGTGAAAACACTTGCAGACAAGAGTAGAAGCAAGTAATTAAGAGGAGAAAGCTGGTGATTAATTTTAATAAGTTAATAATAAGACAGAAATTCAAGTAAGGATTTTAGAACCAAAGGAAAGAGGAGATGTTGAAACTTGCTTAGATTTGAATGGTTTCAAAGTAAAGTAAATAATATTTCTTAGTAGACTGAATTATGTGAATGGCTTATTAAGAGTGAACTAAAATAAGAGATTGTACAGAGCTAGACCCAAATGGAACAGCTATATCACACTCTTTTATTCAGAAGTCAGTATCATTCTGAAAGAGGAGACTGTAATAGCCAGAGATAGTAGATAGCTGTAGCACAATTGTTTGTAGATATATTAGAACAGATGAATATATAAAATGTTAGTAGCTGGGACAGCCAGTATAAGATCTACACAAGATCAAGACACAAAAATTTCCAGCATGAGGGGAAAGGTAATCATAAAGTCTCACCCCTAGCTGAGAATCCACAATTGATATCAGGTAGAGAAAAGTATACTTTACTTGGGGATGCATGTCTTGAGATGTCACCCATGCTTTAGTAGATGGCCAAAAACCCATGTACATACTATCCTGACAGCATTAAGTGAACTCAATGGCCTGGAAAAATAAAAGCAAATGGGAGGGAGAGAGATGAAATTGGGAGAGAGTAGAGGTGGGTTATGTAGGAGAGGAACTGGATAAGAGGTGTGATGATGTGGGATATCTATGTATGCTGTGAATACCATTGGATAATAAAGGATTTGTTTTGGACTATGGCAGAGAAGCTTAGATGCAGACAAGAAATCCAAGCATAGGTACAGGAGAAGGATGGTGGAGTCATGAGAGAAGGAAGGCATCTATGCACCCAAGAAGTAATGTGTGATGGAGTACAGGTAAGCCATGAGCCTTGTGGCAAGACAGATTAATAGAAAGAAATAGGTTGAGTTAAAATGCTAGTAGAGTAGCTATCAATAAGCCTGAGCTATAGGCTGAACAACATGTAATTAATATAAGCATTTTGGTGACTTGGCGCCAAGTGGGGCTGCAGGGATAGGCAGGCCAGAAACATCTTACTACAGTTGGAGGAATCAAACTGATCAAAATACATTATATGTAAAAAATTCTCAAACAACAAAAATAAAATATTATTTTTTCAAAAATGAACTGGAGTGCTTTTTTAAATTTTTAAGTTGTCAGTTGATTTTGATATTTTCTTTTTCTTTTTTTTTGTATATTATTTCCTAAAGCTCTGTGGTGGTCTCAACTAAGAGGGTCAATCTGGGGAAGAAGTTTAGGAGACTGGCTTTAACATGATAAAAGATCCTGGATTTTTTTATCTCAATATTATTTTAGTACTGAAAGTTCACAACTTTATTATTATTATATTATTATTATTAAAGTCATAATTTTACCCATGTATCCCATTGTTCCGACTCCCTTCCCCTTCCTGCCCCTCCCAGTAACTCACTCTTCTCCCTATCACTTTATCTCCCCCCCAATCAAGGGCAGGAGGTCCCAAGGTCCCAAGGTTGCTTAGTTCAGTATCTACTCCAGGCAGAACCACTTTCTTCAACCCAACATCAAGACTGAGTCAGGTGTTTCTCTGGAAGGAATGGGATCCAAGTTGTCAGTCCAAGGTGTTTCAGATTCCAAGCTGTTCAGTGGTTGTGGTTTGCAGCTTGGACATGCTTTGCTTTTTGTTTAAAGTCCACTAATGAATGGAGAATCAACTTAACTGAGCAAGAAAACTATGAATTTCAGAGATTTATTTGTAAAGAATTGAGAGGGTACACACAAAAACATTTTTAGATTTGAGCACAGTATACAATGATGGTATTAAATATAATTATACTGTCATGAATGTATGTTTAAGTCTTGACCATAGCTAATGCCAAACTGTCTTGAATGGCTCTGAAATGAAATTTAGAAGTAACAAAATTCTATAACTACTATTAAAAGCATGAAGCAACAAATGTCTTTTAAAAATAATCTAAAGAAACAAATTCATCATAGATGTTTCATAATAGTACTAAAAACATTAAAACTAGCTATACTTGGTGTCATATGCTCTCAATCTCAGCACTCAGAAAGCAGAACAGTAGAATCTCCATAAGTTCAAGGCCATTCTAAGCAACACAGCAAGTTTTAGGCCAACTAAGAATACACAGTGAGACAAGTCTTGAAATAATGTTAACATTTTTAACAATGTTTATTAATAAAAATCAGTATTTATGTTTTATGTGTGCTTAGTTAGTTAAAATTATTTGATCCTAGGTTTGTTACAAGGTTTTCATTTTATAAATACTTTCCATAAACTTTATTGAATATCACAGTAATTGTACTAGTAGATTATAGTACTCTATTTTCTCTTTAGTTGACACTATAATACATAAATGGTGTATTGAGTCTAATAAATTGTTCAATAATTTTGAGAAAATGTGTTCTTTAATTTTAAGCTTTCCTTGGGTTTAAATTTTCTTCCTCATAAAAGAGTTCTGTAATATTAGAGTGTTATGAGGCTTATTGAAATTAGATACTACTGATCTATATTTATAGTGGGCTTAATGGAGCATAACATTGGACAGAAGACACTTCTCTGATGATACACACGAGTTAATGATTAGCAGTTTTACCTAATTTCTCTGGCCTCAAATATATCACATACTGACACTTTAACTCTCCCACTTAAACATTTTTCCCCTAAGCACAACCCACCCCACCCCCCAGAGAATTTGAAACTAAATTTCTCAAAGTTTCCTGACAAAGGCACACACCCACACTTGGCAGATCATGTCAGAGGCAGACTCCCATCAGAGAGGGTCTGGGAAGGCTGCCAAGCAGAAGACTGCATATTTGTGTTTTCAAGATGCAAGCAAAGTCACTCACCAGGGAGGGTAAAGTAGTCTTAGTTGGTTCCTTCAGAAGGGACTAAGCCTGCAGCTGTATTGTTCTCTGTGGACACTCAGAACACTTGCTTTTGTCACTGGATGAGATGCATCTTCTCAAAGCCTCTTCTGGGCCACATCTTTCTCAGATGTTTGGGCAAAAGCATTGTAATAACTGTGTAGTCTTCTCTCCAATCAAACACCATCTCTGTATAATCCAATCAAAATCTGCATCCAGGTCTTTCATTTATTCTCCTTATTAACCTGTCTGTAGTGAACATAGATATCCTACAAATAAGTAAGAGAAATCAACTTCCTTTCAGACTTTTTCAGACTCTTAACGTTTCGACACCAGCTGGTTACTGAACATAGTGTTAGTTTCCTAGAGACAATTTAAATATCATATACTATTGATCTATTTTCCCCTTTCATTCTCTCCTTTTAGTTTCCCTCTACTTTTTTTTTTCTTATTGCTGGTCTCTTCCCTTCCCTTAGTCTCCATTCTGCCTCTTCTCTCCTCTCTCTCTGCTCTCTCTCTTTCTCTCTCTCTTTCCCTCCTCTCTTTTTCTCTGTCTCTGTCTCTCACATGCATTCTCTCTCTCTCAAACACACACACACACACACACACACACACACACACACACACACATACACTTTTATCTATCATCATAGGTTCATATCAGCAGGTAAACGGTAAAGAATGACATTGTCAGTTTCCAGAGAATGGTTGAATTCTATTATGTGAAATAACTCAGACACGCAGACTGGTATTTCATGTCTTTTCTTATTTGTAGATTCTAAAATTTATTAGATAACTGTGTGTTTCTGCCCACTTTGATCTCCAAGCTGGACTTTGTATTCTAGGATGTAAACTGCCACCTTTGCTCTGCAGTTCTTGAAACAAATGATATTTCCAGACGGTGAACACATAAATATAGGATTCCAGTACGTTAGTTTTTATGTTTTTGAGTTGGAAAGAACAATTTGGGGTGAACTCTTTAGCAATAAAAAATGTTATTGTTGTTTCCTGAATATATTGGCATTATATTAAAATTAACAGGAAGTTCTTTTAGGTAAAATATATATTGCTAGTACAAGGTGAAGGGAGTCAGGAATTTCAATGGAAAAGCTGAATGAATAACTAGTGGTTCAGATCCACTGCTAAATTTATGCCAAATTTTTTTAAGTTTTATAACAATTATAAGTTATTGTTATTCCACTGACAGGTAGTGGAAGCACATGAGGTCCCTGTGTGTGAAACAGTGAATATTGCAAATAGCAAACCTGACACCATGACACTTTTCATATGACTCTCAGCTGCTTGCAGAAAATATTGTTGTATCTAAAGAGCTCACCTTATCTAAATCAGCACTCACCAACACTGTCATAGATGACTCTGCTTTTGATGTGAAATTTTAAAAGCTTGATATTACATATTCAAGAATATACATGGGCTCTTTGTAAATGGCATTATAAGTTGCAAATTACTTACAGAAGACTAGCCTGAATGGACAGGTGCTCAATAGTGCTGGGCTTTCAGAAGTTCTTAGACCACAAGACATCAGATATTCTTCCATAAAATAACTAAAGTCTCTAACAAAAACATACATTTTAGACTCAACAATATCATTTATATGAATAAGTTTTGTGTAATTATGTTAATTAAAATTTTACAAGAATTGAAAATAAATTGGTATTAATAATCTTAACAAGACATTTATGTAACAAATTCTCACTCTCCAGAGTAAGCATTTTGTTGTAGTAGGTTTCCTGCCAATTTGGGCCCAGAGGTTTGTAACCTGGCTTGTGGCGGCTTTTATCCCCCAAAGAAATAAATCAGATACTTATATAATTTATACTGTTTAGCCCATGTCTTAAGCACATTACTAGCTAGCTCTTTCGTCTTAAATCAACCCATTTCTACTAATCAACCCGCCATGTGTCTCAGCCCGTGGCTCACCTGTATCTCTTACATGTCTGTCTTCTTTGGAGGTCGGATGGAGACTGCCGAACTCCACCCTTCTCCTACCTGCCTGTCCTCTGATTTTCCACCCACTTCTATGGTGCTCTACATAGGCCAAACAGTTACTTTATTTATATCATACAGAGAACATTTCTGCCACAGCATTTGAGTTTGACAACTATGCTATATTGTCTCTTATATGTATGCAAATTTACAGATTTACAGATTATCTAAAATAAAATAATGATTTTATGCATAATCAAATTACTTAGATTTCAAATTAAATTTGGAATAATAATTATCCTGTCATATAACTTAATTATGTATTAAACAAAAGCACACTCTACGTAAGTCAATATCTAATTGTACGTTTTTATTACTGATGATTATTTTTTTACATAACAAAGTAGATCCCATTTGGGAATTTATTGTCTTTACTCTATAGATACTGTAAATTATTTCAGAATCATAAAGAAAAAAACTTTAAGATTTTATTGTCATTTAACTTGAATATGCTGCTTTGGGTACAATTTCAAAGGAATATGCTAAGAAATGTGTTACACACATACTCATCTTACTCACTGTGTCATTTATTTTTCATTAAATTGCATATTCAATTATATAATAACAAGAAACAGTTAAATGGTGCTTTAGTTACAATAATGGTAGGAGGGGCTGGAGAGATGGCTCAGCGGTTAAGAGTACCGTCTGCTCTTGCAGAGGACCCAGGTTTGATTCCCAGCACCCACATGGCAGCTAACAACTGTCTGTAGTTCCAGTTCCAGGCAAACACCAAGGCAAATAAATAAATAAAGTTTACAATAATGGTAGGAATGTAATGGCACTAACAAACTGTCCCTTTAGAGAATCTCTATTTGTAGATATAGTTCACAGTTAAAGACAAGGAAACAAAATATAGGATAATTTAAATAGTAAGCACTGAGCTAAAGAAAACAAAATCATGATACATCATGTGTGTATTTGTACATGTGTACATATGTAGATGAATAAACATACTTGCTTAAATATGAAAAACTCTTTATCTTTTTGAATCTCAAAGATGATTTGAAGTACAAAGAGCATTTGAAGATATAGAAAGCAGTACAGATAGATGTGATCTTTATTCTCAATTCATTTTTCTAACTGTCCAAAGTTTTGCCTTTTCTTGTGCCTAATGTGGGGATTATAATTTGTTATTAATTCTGCCCTTTTATAATTTTACCTTGACTACCTTCATACTTCTCAGGACTCCTTGCATTATAAGGAATTTTGATTATTGTGCACACTATCTTCCATCTACAATTTTGGTTTAGTCGAAGACTCAATTAACCCTTTCACTTACTCTAATCATTATTACTGTAATATCATATTGGTGGCACTTTCCTAGTGAACACATAACTAAAGAGCACTAGTGTGTTTTTCTCTCTTTCTGGTGACAATATGAAGTTCAAGTTCTAAATATATCTTTCTATATTTCAAAAATTAGTTCTACCACACTGTGTAAGTAGGACACAATTTCTTCAAATTTTGCCAATTTTTAATAATCTTATAAAATTAGATTATTTTGTGAGTTTGTATGATCATTATCTCATTTTTATTATTAGTCTACATACTACATAGTGGTGGATATCTACTTGATTCATCAGTTTATCACAGTGTCCTTCAACATACCGCATAGAAAACTGATATTTACTAATTAACCATTTAAGCAACTGTTAACTTGAACAATCTGTACATATCAACTGGAATGTTCCTCAAACTCCTGAAACATAAGTCCAGGGAGTTTTGTTATGTACTTTCTGCTGTCTATATACACTCCCATGAATACACTGCATTTATACCTATTTGGGTACAAACTTTCACTTCTAATTTCTCCATGTTTTTAATTAGTATAAATAATAGAGTTTAGGGTATGCCTAATTCCCAATGGGCAATTGCATAAAGAATTGATAGTGCTGGACTTTGCTTCTTATGCAGTTTGAGACTTTGATATTCTATATTTCTTTTTTGTAAGTTTTTTATTATTATTTTATTTTTATAAAATAAAGTCTCATTTTTTATCCATGTATCCCCTTGTTCCAACTCCCTTCCCCTTCCTGACCCCTCCTGGTCAGTCCTCAGCCTCTCTCCTATCCAGCCCCTCATACCCTCCCCAGAAAGGGCAAGAGGTTCCAAGGTGGGTTAGCTCAGCATCTGCTCCAGGCAAGTCCAATTTCCTCATCCTAATATCAAGCCTGAGTTAGGTGTTTCTCTGGAGGGAATGTGTTCCAAGGTTCCAGTCTATGCAAAGAAACAAAGTCTGAACCCTCCCCTTGAGGGTCCACACATTGCCCATACCAGTGGAGAGTTGCATATCCTTGAAGGTCTTAGTTCCATTTCCAGATGGTTCCCAGGCAGCTGTTCTTGATTCAGTGAGCACCCCAGAGTTCCAGCCGGCCATCACTGTGAGAATTTTCCTCATAGTCCCTATTCCCTTGCTCATATCGAGTCTCCTCCCCCACTATTAGCTGGACCAGAGACTCAGCCCAGTGGTTAGCTATGTATTCCTGCCTCTACTTCTATTCATTGTTGGATGTAAGTTCTGTGATGGCACTTAAGGTGGTTATTCATTTGATTAGGGGGGAAGTCCCACTATATCATTTCTAAGATAGTGATAATCAATCTATAATAACAGATTACTTATTTTAAGAAGCATATATTTAAATGTTTAATGTCTAACAGAAAACTGCACAAAAAAACATCTGTTTTTTAGAAAGACATGGTGACAGTCAAATTAAGCTTCTAATTGAGGCAGCACTAGGAGCATGTAGACTGCCTTGACTTTTGAGGCTATTCTGTGTGGGCTGTGGCTTACTCTCCTGCTGTCTGTAAAAGAGAAGAAGGCATCAGTAGCCTATCCACAATGCTGGGCAGTAATGCTGGGCAACTAGAAGATTAGTTAGATGCTCACTTTTCTTTATTGCAATGCCAAATATGAGATTCCATGCTTGAAATGCTGAGTTTGCCCACTGTTATAAGACTTACTCCATCATGACCATTATGGTTATGTATATTTTTACTTTCTGTAGCCATTCATATGTTATTGAAGAAATATCCATTTTAAAACTCATATATTTCTTTCAGAGAACTTTCAGTTTTATTATCATTGTCATCATCTTTCTCAAAGGAAAAAGCAATTTCTTTTGAGTAATTTCCCTCTATGCGTTTAAAAATGCAAAATATATATTTCTGAGCTCATGTTACCTCACTCATAATTTTCCCTGGGTCCATCTTTTTACTTGAAAATGCCATAATTTAATTTTTCTTTACATCTGAGTAATATCACACTGCATGGACATATTGATTACATTTTTATTTTTTCATCTGTTGATGATCATATACATTGATTAAATTTCCTAGACACTGTGAATCAAACAATGAGCATGAATGTTCAAGTGTCTCTGTATTAGGATATAAGGTTTAGTGGTTGTGTGCCCAGCAGTAGCATAGCTGAGACATATGGCAATTTGATTTTTAGAAACCTTCAGATTGCTTTCCAAAGCGATGGCTTTATGTTACACTTTATCAGTGTATAAATCTTACCTTTCTGCTGCATCCCTGCCAGCATTTGTTTTCATTTGTATTTCTGAAAACCTTTATGACTAGAGAGAGAGGGAGAGAGAGACATTTAAGGTAATTCTAATCTACATATTCCTGACAACTACAAAGGAAACTGTTCACACTTTTAAAATTGTTTTCCTAACCATTTGTATTTTTTTTCTTTTTCTTTCTTTTTTTTTTTTTTTGAGAATGTTTTATTCAGTTCCATAACCCATTTTAATTGGCTTATTTACTTTCTTCATGTTTGGATATTTAATATGTCTTTGAATATTCTAGACACTAATTATATTCCAGATGAATAGCTAGACAAGATTTTCTCCCATTCTGTGGCTGCCTGTCCATTTGCTTCACAGTTTCCATTGCTGTTGAGAATTTTTGAATTTCATGAGACCTCATCTGGTAGTGGCTGTTATTTCCTGTGCTACTAGATTTTTCTTCAGAAAGTTCTTAGCTGTACCTGCTAATTTGAAACCTCTGCTCTACTTTATCCTCTAGCAATTTCAGCCCATCAGAAATTCTCTTCCCTCCTTTCCTCCCTCCCATCCCCTTTCTTCCCTTCTTTTCTTCTCAAAAATAATGAAAAATTAAAATGCAAAATATATATTGTTCTTGCCACTAAAGGTAGTGTGCTATTCTCAATGAAAGATCGGGCCTAATATATCAAACATACAGAAGTTCATGTTTCAAGCTACATCTGGAGCTAGTGCTAACAATATAAATCATCCAATTTATCAGTTGAATGGGAAATTTACTCATTCTAAAATGTATTGTGTATTGTAATTATAAAAAACAATTTTTACACAAATACCTGAAAAAGTCAATAACAAAATGAGGAAGAAAGTAGTCAATCATAGCGATACTTAGTTTGAATGACATACTCAGGGAGCAGACAACAAATAAAATTTTTATTTAATTGTTTTAAATTGGGAAATTTAGCAATGAATACTTCAAGCAACATATTGCAACAAAATAAAAAGAGAAATAATAGAAGTTAGGTTGTAAACTTTATAGAAAAAATGGCTTGCTACTTGTCTGCTTCATAATTACTGTGACTAGTTTTTTAGGTTTCTATACATAAGTAGAAATATGGTTGGTGAATGCTTACATATTTGCTTTAGGATGCATGCCTTGGTGTTTGCTGCTATATCGCCTTCATCTTTTATTTTAGATTAAAATGCATTTTTGCAGGAAAACAGTTTGATTAATTTGTTTCCTACATGCTATTTCAAATTTTGGGAATTAGTGTGAGATAAACTTTAAAAATTTTATATTTCAATTGATTGCTTTTAAATTTCCCCATGAAAACCCAGCCCTGTGTTCCTTCACTCAGCCTGGCCTCTCTCAGGGATCTCATTACTGCCAAGATCAGCATGTTTTTGGATGCTATTAGCTAGCAAAGCTAAGGCATTTGGGATTACTGGAAAATAAAAATAGGTTTGCACTTGTTCATATTCACCTGCTGTTCTTGAGATGAAAACACTCACCAAAGCAATTTGAAACAGCCTAAGATTTTTTTTTTAATTTAAGGAAATTATTGTATTTAGTGAAAGTATGTCAGCTCAATTTTGTATGGAAGAGTGAGCCACTAAGCTGTAGACAATTGTGTTCTCAAGTAATCCCTAAGCCTTTTTATACTTCAATTTTTTGCTAGTCTTTTGTAAGCTTAATTTCTTAAAAATCACTATTTTATAAATAAGTTTAGGCAATATACTTTTGCTCTCTAGAGACTTTTCAAACTTTTATTGAGTAGTTTCTAGGAAGTGTGACCTAATTCAAGTTCTTTTGTGTCTTTTGACTCCTTTAATTATGGGGCATATGTATTGAAGAAATGAAAATGATTACAGAGATGCCTCTGAAATCAAGAGACTTTTAACCACTATCAGGGACTGAATTACCTCTTGCTGAAGTTATCTTTATTTTCATTTGAAATTTGTTTTGAGTTGCTACTACAAGTTCACAAGAAACTTCTATGTAATTTATGAGTCTTCCACTGAGAAAGTTCTGAATTCACCTCTCTACTTTCTGTTTCTTAGAACTGAATTAGTAGGGAAAAAGCTTCTTTATAAAAATTAAAAGCTATAACTTATAAAATGGAGATATGACAAATGTATTGTTGGACAATTATGAAGATTAGATTATCAACTTGAAAAGTACCTGGCATATTTTAGGTGCAAAATAAATGTTTCTTCTTTTCTTTTTTTTAACTGCTTTTTGGATTTAGATTTCTAAATACCTTAGTGTAAGAACTCACAGTCTCAACTAAATGTACTTCAACATTTTTTTATGTATTTCAAAGTTGGCACTTGACTGCTTCATTCTTCTGCCCCCACATACACCTGCTAAAGTTTAATGTACATTGGATGCACATAGCAGTGTGACTCAGTGTTGTATTTACACATGTGTGTACAGTATACATTCATCGAATTTCACTGCCCTTGAACCACATCTTCCTCACACCTATTGCATTAATTCTAGTTGATATGTAATGAAAACCCAGAGCCAGATATTGGGGAAAAGCTGAAATATCAGAGAGAGGCAAACAAACCACAGCCATTTTGTACCCAGCCAACATCTCAGGCTGAACAGAGTAAGTGCTACCTTCACAGATATTCAGCTGACTGGTCATTTCTACAGAATATCTGAAATTCTGCTTTCTCCTGCCTTATATATCTTTCCGTGATCAGCTGCATCATAATCCTAGAGTCAGGATTAAAGTTTTAAGTTACCATTGCTTGGCTGTTAGACCTTGAACTCACAGAAATTCAGAAAGATCTCTTTCTTTTTAGTGATGGGATTAAAGGGTAGCCATTCTCTGACCTTCAAGGCTTCACTGTGGGTGATTCTGTCCTCTGATATTTCAGACTGGTTTTGTTAAATATACAATATATCACCATACATATCAAATTGTCTTATATGTTTTATATGCTTATTTTAATAGATAAAAATAGGTCTAGGGGACAACAACTCTTTAGGTACTAGATTTGGGGGATTATGAGAATCACATAATTTAAATTTTTAGCTGGGCAAAAGATATTTCAAATAACTTTAATACATCAAAAAGCATCACACATCAGGTAAATTCAAATCAAAACTACATTAATATACATCACACAAGTTTACAAACTTCTTTGAAAAAGGAAAAGATATTTGCTACTGGTGGAGGTATATATATAAAAAAAAGAAAACTGCATTTTTATCTGCATTGGTGAAAACATGAATAGGTTATCATGGAAAACGGTCCCTCAAAAAATAATAAAACTATCATATAACTTAATAATTCCTCTACTTTGTACATGCCCAAAATAAATAAAATTGTTCTCTTATAGAGATACCTGCATTGCTATGTTCATTGGTTTGTTTCAGCATTATTTATAACAGACAAGATAAATAACCAAGTGTCCCCTGATGGATGAGTTGAAATACAGTTTGATATTTATGCTGCTAAACAAGTACATACATGTATATATATATTTTTATTTTTATATGTCTATACAAATATTATTTGACTTGAAAAAGGAGATATTAGTATTTACATTAAGTGGATAAACCTGGCAGACACAATGCAGAGGAAAAATAGGTGTAAAAAGAAAAATATTTCTTGATCTCACTTACATATGAAATTTTAAGTCAAATGTGCACAGAGAGTAGAAAAGTAGACATAGATACAGAGAAGGAAACAAGAATTTGGCCAAACACTATGCAATTAAGAACTTGCAATTAAGTAGTTTGACTAAGAGAGATGTAGCTTACTACACAAGACCTAAAAGTGACAATATTGTATTGGGTGATGAAAAGTTGCTAAGAGAGTAGATATGAAATCTGCACGTATGCTGGTACACAGAGAAGTAAATTCAGCAGGTGATAAATCCATTAATTTTATTAGCTATAGTAATTATTAACAACCTCTAAGTGAAAACAATATAATACTTCTATATATAAATATCTAGGAAAGGTGAAACTACAAATCATCTTTTTCTAATGAATAAAATGAACAATAGGAAAGACACTATAACTCTCTATGCTGTTTAACTTTAGTTTCAGGTTTTATATTATAAATCTGCTTTAATTTATTAATCACTGTTTTCAGCTTACTAGTTCTTTCTATCATCTTTGGTCACATGTCTGTGGAATTCATCTTTTTGTTTCAAGTATAACCAAATGGGCAACTGAAAACTGATTCACAAGTTGATATTAGACTTTACTTATGAAACAAAATCTGACAAGATTTCATTCTTTATTCTCAAGTAAAGGCATAAATATTAAATCCCTTAGGTTTATATATGGAATTGTACCACTACTTGAAGACAAAAATTTCCTATGAGTTAATACCATTTCTTTCTTATACTTTTTATAATTTTAATACATCTTTATGTGTATTTACTACAATACACTACATAGATGTCTGAAGCAGCTATGTCCTTCAGTCTTCTGAGTATGTCTCAGAAAAACAAAACCACATAGATCTGAACTCTTCTGCTTGTTATGTGTAAGGGAAAAAGACTTTCTGCTTAAATTTCAACATCATGTATGGTTGGGCGTCATAGCATTTTCCAAATTAAAAAAAATTAAAAAGACAAAAAAAGCTCATGAACATGTTTTTTAAATAAATTCTCTGTAAAAAAATGAGTATAAAGAATTGATTAAACATTGAAATTTTTCTTGCTGAAAGAGAAAGTTTCTCCTGGTGTCTGTACCATTCCATACCTTGAGCTACCTAAACTCTAGAACTTGAGAACACAAGTCAAACTCTCAAGATTCCTACAAGCCATACTTAGGGCTTACCATAGAGGAAATGGTAGAGACTTATTTTCTGGGTTCACCCCTCTAGCTTCTCCTGCTACTCTGCCTGATCTAGACTTCAGAGTCCAACTTCAGCTCTCCAGTAAATGTCACCTGCTTTGGATTTTGTACCTGAGCCACATGTAAGGCACAGCTTTAAGAGTGGCTTGGCACATTGCTTACTGGCTCACTGCTAGTAGATTCATGTACCTGTTGGAAGTGGTGCTATTCTCATCATCATCCTTCATTATTTTTTCCTTTCTATCTGGATCTTGACACATATTTTTACAAACAGTAGCATTTTTTAACTGCCAGAAAAGGGTTTTGATTATGTGGAGGCCTTCATACAAGACTCAAGGTAAAAATGTGAAAAAAAAATTCACTTAAAACTTCTTGAAATTCTTATCCCTGGACAGTCCAGGAAAACAGATACATAGCAGTTAATTATGTATTTCAGCTTAGAACATCACTTTTCCTTTGCAGTTTGGTTAGGAAATACCAGAGATTTTTCAATTTTTCTTATCTTTAAGAGAAAATGGTCTTGTCTCTTATTACTCTGTAATCCTCTACACATTTTTGGCTTCTTAAGTAAACTTCTATTAAAGTTTAGATTACACAGAAATTCTGTCAAGAAAATAAAGTCCAGGGCTGGGTAGATGATTCAGCTGGTAAAGGCTCCTGCCTAGCTTGATGACCCAAATCTAATCCCATCACACACACAAGTGAAGGAGGAAACTGGCTTCCACAATTTCCTGTCTACCACAAACATACAGTGTCATGTGTATTCACATACCCATAAATAAACAAACAAATAAATAAATATGAAAATACAGATAAAATAATTCATTTAACTTTTCTTACAAAAAGTGTATATAAAATATATCCAAATTATATTAAATTTTATGCAGATTTTCACATGATTGAAAAACCTTTTCATACTGAAAACTATATAGCCAATATTTATGCACTTGTAAATATTGAATTGATAAAGTTTGTAAGAATTTCTTGTATATGAAAGCCATAGCAAACCAGTAATACTTACATATTTTTTTAAAAAAATCTCAATTCAGATTTGCCTAAGAAAATGATTATTTAATAATTATGCTTTTTCTTTTCAGCAATTGCTATGAGGTATGCTGACTTTTTAAATAAAGTGTAATTCTAAGTATTTAGTGTACTAATGATTGACATTACACACAATCCTGTTTATAAACAAGGATAGTCTAAAGTAACACCATGCTTAAATCAAATGAGTAAGAGTCTTTCGATATAAACATAATAGAAATTTCAGCCACAAGCAAATAGGGTATTTGCTCATTCTTCTCAGCCCCTGTGAGGACTCCTGAATTGGTCTTCTATGCTAGGAGACTGCACAGAGGACATAACTATTACAAGGTTAGAGTTTCCAAAGAAAAGTAAACTTGAAACGAGTTATGTCAGAAGTAGTAGAAACAAACAGTCTATCTACATTTGAAGAGTAGATGACAAATGTAATTTTATTATCTCTAATTTAAAGCAAAAGTTGTCTTGTATTTGTGTATGGACATGGTATCATAGGACAGCTGGTGACTCATTTAAAGTGTGGGCATTTAAAATGGCACAGGAATATGAGTGTAAGAAAGGGCTTGGTGTCCTAAGTCCCCATTTCCCTCTTCCTACCTTTAACCTGGGGCAAAGAGTAGTGTCTGTTTAAACACAGGAAAGGTAATTTCAGAGACTATGGGAAGCTACCATCTTTTCCTTTTCCTACTTCACTTGGAAAGACCTTGTATTATTCAAACTTTATAGAAGCTCTTACCATAGCCTGAAGTACCTAAGGTCTTTCTTAGTGATATTATTAAGACTATCGGAAGGTGTATAATACTCTTTAACAACTTAAAACAAAAACTCAATGTATGAGATAAGCATCTTTTTAAAAGAATATTACAGTAATACTTTTGATTGCTTTATTTGATTTTCATCCATTCCTTGTAGTAGTAACCAGTCTATAAGGTCTCTGGGAATTTCCAGTCAACCAGAAAGTGCTAGAGTCTCTGTACCACCTTTATATATGACAATTTTGTTTTATATATAAATGTAAACCATAAATGCTTCAAAACTGAAAAAAGTGGATTTAATGAAGTAGTCAAACAGAATGCAAATATGACACAACAAGAAAATGAATTAAACTTGTTTGATTCTGCTAAAAATACAAAAAAAAATTTAAAAAGTAAAATATAGACTGGTAAATATATTACTCACATATTTCAGACAGAATTTTGAAAAAGAATTTTTCTGATATAATTAATGTACAAAACACAATTTAATTAACATAAGATAATTCAGTTAACAAAATACAGAAATTTCTGATTTTCATGATAACAATATCATATAGCATACGATATCATCTTAAAGTAGACAGACTTTTGACAACTGTATGTTGTATTTATTCATCTTTATATGATTTGAAATATAAAACAGAAATTAAAATAAGTGGTTTCAAAGAAACAATTCTAATCTAAGGAACTTTCTGACATCAATGAGTAGTGTATTAATGTAACTCATTATGTATAACATTCCAAGCTTATTCTTCTGATATAGGCAGGCAAATGAAAAATAAGAGAAACAAAAGGCTGTTACTGGCATTGAAGAAAGTACTAAATGTAATGATAATCAATGATAAGAAGAAACCTTACATGCATGTGCTGTACATTATATATTAACTATATTTGTAGTGTATATACATGTACATGAATAGAGAGAGACTGACAGACAGAAAATATTAGTGCTTAATTAAGACCAGATTGAAGGCAAGTTCACAAGAGCAGGTAGAATAAGGTAAAAAGTCAAAATAAAAATCAAAACTAGGAAACCCACAGAACCCTGGCCCACAGCAGACTAAAAGGTGAGTGATAATCCCCTCCAGCCCATGCAGAAATCCTGGTCTCTGGGATCCCTACCCTAGAACACAGCCATTGGAACCCCACCCCCACTCAGCTTTGCCCTAAATACAGGTCAGCAGGGTAAGACCCTGCAAGCCAGAAAACACAGTAAAACCCAGTTTGCTGGACACCCTAATTCCAAAATTCTACCATATTCCCCAACCCACTCTATTACAGGCAACCTCAGCAACATTCAAAAACAAACAGATTCCTGCTCCACATCAGACTAAGAGTTCCTATTGGATCAAGAATAGCTACCTGAGACCCTCAGTTTCTCAGTACCTATTAAAAACAAAAGCAGCCACCTGAGACACACAGTGTGTCAAAAACTACTAGATAAAGCAGGTTCACTGTGACAACAGAATACACTACCTCCAAATGGACCAAGAACTCAGATGGACCAAGAGAAGCTTCCTGAGACACAGACACAGCCAAAACGGTTTGCAGCAAAATCAGCTCCCTAACATACAGACAAATCCCACAGTAAACTGAAAACAATAGGCAGGTTCCAGCACAAGAATATATATATAATATATAAAGAAAAAAATGGTACTACCAGAATCTGGTGGTTCTACAACATAAAGACCTAAGCATAGAAATGCAGAAGAATTAGAAAAAAATGATCCTAAAAATGACTTTATGAAGATAGTAGAAGCCTTAAAAGAGGATATGAAAAATTCACTTAAAGAAATAGAAGAAAAGACAAACAAAAAATTGAATGAGATCCACAAATATCTGAAAGAAAATAAAACAAAGAAAAAGAAATCGAACAGGTAAAGGAAGCATTTCAAGATTTAAAAATTGAAATAGAACCAATAAAGAAGACACAAACTGCAGCAATGCTAGAAACCGAGAATCTAAGGAAAGGAACAAACACTACATATGCAAGTATAACCAACAAAATGCAAGAGATAGAATAGAGAACCTCTGGAGTGGAAGATTCAATAGATACATCAGTCAAAGAAAATAATAAAACCAAAAAAGTCAAAACACAAAATGACAAGGAAATCTGGGATGCCAAGAAAACACCAATCTTGAGAAAAATTAGAATTGAAGAAGGAAAATACCAGCTCAAAGACACAGAAAATATATTAAACAAAATCAAAGAAGAAACTTTCACAACCTAAAAAAGGAAATGCCTATATAGATAAAAAAGCTTACAGAACACAGAATAAACTAGACTGCTCCTCAGAATGTCTGTTTACCAGATAGTAATCAAGCCTCTAAAGTTACAGAATAAAGAAAGAATGCTAAAAATTGCAAAGGGAAAGGGCCAATTTACCAACAAAGGCAGACTCATCAGAATAACACTAGATTACTCAATGGAAACAATGAAAGCCAGAAGATCCTGGTCAGATGTTATATAGACCACACCCATCAAAACTATCAATCACCATAGATAAACAAGATATTTCACAACAGAACCAGATTTAAACAATACCTATCTACAGGTCTGGCCCTAAATAAAGCACTAGAAGAAAAACTCCAACTTAAGGACTGACTATCCTTAAGATGAAATGACTATCAATAAATAATCACACAGAAGAAAACTCCAAAGTAGGAAAGCACACAAACACACACACTAACACCAAAAAAATAATAGAAAATAACAACCACTGGTAATTAATATTATTTAATATCAATGAACTCAATTCACCTAAAAAAAGTAAAAGAAATACCCTATCATGATGGATACAAGAAGAGAATCCATTCATCTGCTGCATACAAGAAACACAGCTCAACTTCAAAGATAGACATTGGCTCAGAGTTAAGGGTTGGAAAAAGAATTTCCAATCAAATAGACCTAAAAATTATGCTGATGTAGCCATCCTAATATCTAACAAAACAGACTTCAAACTAAAATCAAACAAAAGGAGAACAGGATAGACATTACTTTTTCATCTCAGGAAAAATCCACGAAGATAAAGTCTTAATTCTGAACATTTATGTCCCCAAGACAAGGGCACCTACATAAAAGAAACACTACTAAAATTTAAATCTTATATAAAACAATACAAATTAATAGTGGGAGTTTTCAATACCCTACTCTCACCAATGGATCGATTTACTAGACAGAAACTCAACAGAGAAATATGGGATCTAACAAATGTTATGACCCAAGTGGACTTAATATATACATAACTTTCCACTCTAACGCAAAGAAATATTCCCTTTTCTCAACTCCCCACAGAACTTTCTCTAAAATTGACCACATACTTGGTTTTAAATCAAACATAAACAGATACGAAAAAGTGGGAATAAGTCCTTGTAATCTTTACAGACTACAATTGTCTAAAGTTAGAGTTCAGCAACAACAAACTTCATAGAAAACCTACAAATTCATGGAAAATGAATTTCTCTCGATTGAACTACTTCTGGGTCAAGAAAAAAGTAAAGAAAAAAATCAAAGACTTTCTAAAATTCAATGAAAATGAATCCACAACATACCCAAACTTATGAGTTACAATGAATGCAGTGCTAAAAAAAAGTTCATAGCACTAGATGCCTATGTGAAAAACCTAGAAAAATCTCACAAGAGAGCCCTAATTGCACAGCTGAAGGCTTTAGAACAATTAGAAGCAAACTCACATAGAAGGAGTAGACAGTACAAAATAATCAAAATCAGGGCAGAAATCAATACAAGAGAAACAAAGAGAACAATACAAAGAATCAATGAATCAAAGAGTTGGTTCTTTGAAAAAGTTGACAAAATAGATATATCCTTATCCAAACTCATTAAATGGCAGAAAGAGAGAGAATAACCCAATAATGAATTGAAAAGGGGGGCATAACAGCAGACACTCAGGAAATCCAGAGAATCATTAGGTCACACTTTAAAAACTTATATGCCACTAATTTGGAAAACCTTAAAAAAATGGACAGCTTTCATGGCAGGTATGACTTACCAAAATTAAGTCAAGAGCAGATAAATGGTATAAATACACCTATAACCATCAAGGAAATTAAAACTGTTATTAAACATCTCCCAAGCAAAAAGATTCCAGGGCCACATGGTTTCAGTGCTAATTCTACCAGGTATTCAATGAAGAAATAATACCAATACTCCTCAAGCTTTTCTATACAATAGAAACACTGTCAAAATCTTTCTATGAGGCTATAGACACCCTGATACCTATGCCATTCAATGCAACAAAGAAGGAGAACTACAGACCAATCTCCCTCTTGAACATTGTTGCAAAAATACTCAATAGAATTCTGGAAAACTGAAGTCAACAACATATCAAAAAAATCATCTCCCATGAACAAGTAGGCTTTATCCCAGATATGCAAGGATAGTTCAACATATGAAAAACACCCTGAAATAAAAAATCCACATAATCATCTCCTTAGATGCTGAATATGTCTTTGACAAAATCTTTTTTTCTTTTTCTTTTTTTCTTTTTTTTGTTTTTTTTGTTTGTTTTTTATTTCTGTATATTTTAATGAACCATACATACTTACCTATAAAAACAAAAAATCTGGTGTAAGTTACATTATTTTTAAAAGTATAAGAAAACTAATATGCAAACTTGTAATCTACATCTATTCTTTTTTTTTCCTTCTTTATTTTGTATTTATAAAAAAAAAACAGTAAAAAGAATTTAAAATGCGGAAGAGTTAACAATAACTATACAGAGGATAAGAATCATAAGCATGGCTTATCAAGGGTGGAAATGCAAATAAGATTGCTACACATATATTTTCTTTGTGTTCAGCTTTCCCTCTGAATTTTTTTTTCCATCCCTGTACATCCTTATTTAAGGTCTCTTCCCCCTCCCACCACATCTGGTCATTTTTCTTCTCTGCAACTCCCCATCCCCTCCCTTGGCAGGGAGCAGACAGTCCTATGGTCCCACTGACCCAATAATGCTTGGATCAGTCTTCACTCCTGGCCAAATCCAGTTTTGTCCCCCCTCCCTCAAGAGTGAGTCAGGTGTTCCTATAGATGGACTGGGGTTTGAAGGGTCAGTCCAGGGTGTTTCTGATCCCAAGCTGTTCAGTGGTTGTGGTTTGCTGCTTGGGCAT